>JAPYZA010001014.1:0-23474 GCA_030522685.1 Eupelmus azureus | reverse complement strand
AGAGAGAGAGAGAGAGACAACTCGATCTTCGGGCGCGCAGGCTTTGTTTTAGCCGAAGCACAGGAGCTAGCTAATGGAGAAATCGATATTAAATTCGCAAATGTATCTTTGACGCTTTGGCGCGGGGCTCGTGTGTGCAGCGCGATCGCGTGACGCCGGCAATAAAGAGGCAGAAGGGAGGGCGTAGGAATATATACACAGTCCGAGCTGCTCTCTCTCTCTCTCTCTGCTTGTGAATTTCGCGAATTTCGCTGGCTAGCCGAGCTTGTTATTAATTTCGGATGTGCGTTGATAGCGATCTTTTTGCACGGCTGGATGTGTTCTGTGTGTGTATTTTTTCTCGTGTCGTTGAGCGGACTTTATTTTTTGTTAATTAGCGCAGCTGTTTACGCGCGTTTTAATTGCAGGAGGAACTGCAGCGCGGGGAATTACAATTTCAAATATAGTATTGCAGCAGAGAGGAGGTGCTTATAGGGAGGGAATGCAAAGTGGATTTGCACGGGTGTCTTGGGGGGATCCGAGGGTTTGTTTATCTGCATCTTGGCGCTCGTGAATTTAGAATGTGGCCGCGACTGTTTCAGCGGTTGCATCATTTGGACAGTAATAGCCCGCGGATGTGCTGTGTACTGGAGATGGTTGGCGTGTTTTACTGTCCTTTGATCGGTAAACGTGTTTTAAAAGGTCCTTAATTGAGAGTGAAAAATAAAAAATATTGTAAAAAATTTTGATTTGTGAGATATGTTTTTTGAAAATATTAAAACTTATATTTGACTGTTTTTTTGACAGGTATATCAGATTGAACGAGGAGAAAGCAAACAAGCTGAAAAGTGCTGGAGGCACTATTATCGAGAATAATATTGATACGCATTATCAGTTTGACATTGATTTTAGACTCCGCCCCAAAGATGTTTGACGCACAAAAACACTGTACTTCACAGCTCGAAATGTAATATATTTTACCTTCCGCAGTCTTTTTCATACTCTATAAGGTTTTTTCTTTGAATATTAAAATTTATGCTTATAAAATGATCAAATCAGATAAATCAAAATCTAAATAATTATTAAAATACTGAATAAATCGATTCTTTTAAAAATTAAGTTTACTTACATTGTTTTAGAAGGCTTTAGGACTCCAATTTCATATAAAATTCATAGAATTATCAAAAAGTTCGTCTTTTAAATAAATACAGGTTTAATTTCTTTTATTTATTTATATTTAATTTATTTTCTTTTCTCAAATCTGTGATATATAATTCAATATAAATCTGCTAATTTGATAAAAATTTTAAAAATGAATTTATCTTATTACGTCGGAAAGCAGGAAGATATAAATACAACAAAAATATATACCAGAATCAAATAATAAAGTGATAAAAATAAAATGTGCTTTCATAAATTACTAATATTTCTTAAGAATAGTCACTTTTAAATACATGTATGTGATATTAATAATAAAAATGTTAAAAGGAAAATAAATCCGTTCCTGTTCCAGTTCCTTGGCTTTTAGAACAACTCGTACGTTTTATTAGCTATTGCAGCAAGAGAAAAAGCACGGGTATATCTTAAAGTTATGGCTATAATTAAATTTGTATTCAGTGTCTATAAATGAATTGGCTAAGTGTTTCAACGCGTTTTCTATAAATTCATGCACGCGGTTAAACATTAAAACGTCAATTACTAAGAAATATGGAAAATAGACTTATTTAACAAAAATATAATTGCACATATGAATAAGTGTTATAATTATATCAATGTTCATTAGCAAACAAACTTTTGATCCATTAAACAAGTAAGACGCATATCAGGTGACTTTGGCTTCAATTTTAATGCGCGAACCCGCTCACCGTAATAACACCTAAAAGTTGACAAAAGTACTCCGCGGCATTACGCGCACGCGACGCATCGAAGCTACATACACGCGCGCTGCTTAGCGTGATCACATACGGTCAAGTGCAAGCATCAGAGGTGAAAGTCGAAACTTTCCAACTTCGAACGTTGATCATGAAAACTCGGTCAATCCAACTCACCTACATTTTCACGTACTTCACTAATCCACCACCTAAAGAAACCCTCAAAAAACCACCTCAATTTGTCAAAACACCACCTCAACCCACACATCCCCTTAATCCCTTCCTTCCACCATCACAATGCAGTCTCTTACACACACACACACACACACACACACACACACACACACACACACACACACACTGCTGAGCTCTCCGAGAAGCCCGTCAGGACTGGGAGCGACGTATATATTCGGCGATTAATCTTCGCGGCTCGGCGAGGTTCATCGACATTCTTTCGCTGCGCTTACATGTGCCTGCACGCGCGCGCGTCTGGCGGCCTCTGATCGATAATCCGCGCGCCCGCGAGGGCCCGCGTGTATAATTAGCATAAGCTTCGTGCGCGAAGCGGCAGGCGGACTCGGCCCGAGGAGAGGATTCGTCGTGGCTTTCGAGGTGTTTTTGAATTATGTGAATTTTTTTTTTTTTTTTTTGGTGGATGGAGATGATTGATTTGGGTAGATTGAGATAGCTGGGGGCAGGTAAATGGTGGTGCGGTGTTGAGGCGAGTTTCCGTTAATTGGGGATTATTAAATTGGTGATTGGCGGGGAAGGTGTGTTGCAGATTTGTGGGTGATTGTTTGGTTGATATATTGTGCAGTTCATAGGTTGGGAAATTTGGGGTGGTCTGTGATGGGAATTGTTTGGGTGTCGTTGATGTGGTCTGAAGGTTTTTCGTTAAATAAATTTGTAAATTAAGATTTGAAATATTTTTAAAATGACTTTTATGGTTTAGGATTTTTGTTCGAGGACGTTGTTTGAGTCAAATACGCAGTTAACTTGGAAATATGGTACTGATTTCGTTATCCTTCAAAAGATCGAACTGATTGTTAATTATTTTTATTTAAAACGTATTCTTTCAAAAGGAGCAGTGTAATTATTTTAATACAATTTTATAAAATATCTTTATTACTGATCGTGATTACATTTTTAATTGACTGCAGTATAAATGACTACTGTATTTCTAAAGAGACTGCAAATTAATTTAAAAAATTAAAATGTATATTTGAAGTTTCCATATAGTAAATTTTTCCTCTTTTATAATACCTATTATCGACATCAATTTTAACTTTGACTTTTAAACCCATTATTTTATTTTTCGTTTGTGAAAATGCTTCGTCATTTTATAATGGATCCTTTGATAATAATTCTCCCTTGAAATTTTTTTATATAACCTTGTAATCACTTCAGATATTTAAAACAATTTTACAACACGCAATTAAAGTGCGTATTTAAATTATTATTTAAAAAAGATCCCTTAGTAATTAATAAACTTTGTTTAATCATATGTAAATTCCATTTAATAAAAAAATTATTTTATATACTCTCGTCTGAATAGATATTTTTCTGGGCAAGCATATTTTAAATTGCCATGCTGGAAATGCCATTGCAAATATAAAGGGATTAATGTATGTGCGAGGGGACTATCTAGATAACTTTTTATTCAATTTTATAATAAAAAAAACATGACTATAGCGTGCAATTAAATCTACAATTTTATTCTTTTCGCCTATACGATAAAATCTGCAACGTTGCCATTTTAATTACCCAGTCGAAAAAATATCCACCCGGCACGTGCACACTTAATAACATTAAAACAGTGAATCAAGCTAGCTCTTCCAATTTAACCAAAAAACTACTACCGAAACAATCTCATAACGTCCAAAACCCACCCATTTTCAAATTACGTCCACAACAAAAGCATACTCACAACTCAAACTCTCCTCATCCACCAAAAACAAAGCCGACCCAGCCATTTTTCCTGAGCTCCGCACACTTGAAATAACGTTTCCGCTGTTCTCGTTATCAATATTGACCGAGAGCGAACGTTGCAGAAGGTGGTCCCGACGACAAAGAAAAACTTGCCTCGCATCTGCGCGCTCGCGAAGAATCGAACGCGTGCGCGTGTATTGACAGAGCGGATAATCCGGCCGGCAAATACCCGAAGCTCACCAAGAGAAAGAGATGCGCAGTGCTCGCCGGTCTACGTATTGCCAATTACCGATCCAAATATAATTTCAGACGCAGGCCAGCCTGCGCTGTATGTATATATAAATTCTTCTCGAGAGCTGGCTGATTGATATTCGAGTCACGATGAGCGTTTTTCGAAAAAGCGCGCGTTTCAGTTTCTATAGGAGCGATCGTGGGTGGAAAGAATTAAGGTGAAATGTCACGTTCGCGGGCTTGTTAGGCATGTGTATAGAGGGTGTGTTGGGGCGGTTCGGTTATTGCATTTGATGAAAAGTTTATTTTTATAGGCGAAAATTATTGACGGGGTGTGGGTTGGCTATTTGGACTGAGGATTTACCGTTGGGCGCTCGCAAGTGCATTAATGCATGGCGGATTTATGCGGCTCTATACTCCGTTGCTCGCTTGGCGCATTGTACGACGAATTAAGTGCGCGTTGTTTGATGTGTTTCCGGCATTTCGTATGTGTATACATCTGCATTTAGCGATATTAATTTAATTCGTATTTTCGATCGATTCTCTTAACACACGACATATCCAGTCCCTCCAATATCACTAAAAATCCCAAAGCACGCGAAAAAATTCCCGTACAAAAAAATCGGTATAACAAGCAACCAATTACTCATACGCACCAATTAAAAAAAACCATATTATCCTTCAAACGCGCATCTCTCAACGCTTAAACAAACACAGCCGCGCGTTCGAGTCTCGCCGCGGCCTCTTGCAAACGAGCCCGCTAATTAATTATCCAAACACGGCCTTAATTTACCTGAGGCGAGAGCCGACAGCGTCAGCAGCAGTGCGATTTCGATTTTCGCCATCGCGCTCGTTGCTTCTTCTTCTTCCTTTCCTTGTTTTTTCCTTCTCGGTCCTCTTTCCGACTACTGCATGGCGCGCGCTGTTGCGTAGTAGCCTGCGTGAACCCTCGGCCGATGCAAATTCGCGGCGAAGGTCAGCGACACCAAATGCGCCGCTGCTTTCTTCCTGGCGACAGTAGAACGATGCGACGCTTTTTCTCTTCGCTTTTTTTTTAATCCTGGATTAATAGCGGGCTTCCCTTGTTTCGGAGCCACAGCTGCTTTGTCCGCTGCTTCTTTATGGTGGAGAAATGGTTTAGAGGTCGGAGCTTTTTCTCGGCTGGTTTTTGAATGCGAGTGATGGTTTCATCTTCGTTGAAGGTGATTTAGGTGTATTCGCGCACTGCTCCGACATTCTTTATGGATGCGGTGTGTGAGTTTGTTTTGTCGAGAGGTCAAAGTTCAGTGCGGAACGTTTAATGTTTAATTTTAAGTTTCGGTGAATTTGCTGGTGGATGGCGAACGATACTGACTCGAGTTTGTGTCGAAAGTTTTAAAGTTCGTTTGTCCGACTGACAGCTGGGAGGTGGAAACGTCACTGGTTAGGTGATGATGCTGTTTTGAGAAAAAGTGGGTATTTATTATTCATTGATTCAGGTATATTCGAATTAGAAGTTGACGAAATTTGAAACTCTGTTAGTGGTTATAAAACTTCAAAAACAAATTGAAAACTTTGTCAAATTTTCTTATCAAAATCTCAATTTGTAAATTAGCCATTTGAAATTAATACAATCATCAATAGAAAAAAAATATTTCGAATATCTACCTCTAAAAATAGCGCGTCTATCGCCTCACACCCAAACAAAACTTTCAATTCACCTTTCTATCTCCATAAAAAATCTCCACTTTTTCTCAACCCTCGCGCTTCCACAAAACCAAAATCCAAAATTCAAAACCAAAAAAACCCCAAAGCCTCCGAGGCCTCTACTCCTCCAAAACACCCCACCAAAAAAAGCGACGATACAAATCGGTCTCGCGTGCGCGCCAAGCTGCACTCGTACCGCACGTGGCCCCGCTCGGCGTTTCGGCGTACAACAGAGCGTCCCGGCGCCTCGGCGTTGCGGCCGATACTGAGCGCTCCCCCGGCGTTATCATCGCGCGCGCTACGAGACGTCGGCGGTGCGGCTATATAGCTCCCCTCGCTCGCGCAGGCGCCCCGGAAGGAACTGCAATCTATATACGCGTACCGGTAAAGGAGGGGGGAGGGGGGGACAGAAAAGGCTGGCAGCGGACTTTTACGCGCGGAAAGGGTGCGGGAGGATTACTTTTCGCGACGAGGGTGTAAGTAGGTGATCTAATTGCACCCTTGGCTGGATCGGCGTTATTTCGAATCGGGGGAGTTGGCGCGCTGTGCGATATGGACGAATGCGCGAAATCTATACGGGGTGAGGAAAGGTGAGTGGACTATGGGGTATTGGGGAAGGGAATGTTGGGTGACGGGGGTCGGCTGGAAAATTCTCATTGGAGAGAGCTATTGTTGCAAGTTTTTTGCGAGAGTATGATACGATTTAGCTGAAAATTTTGTTTTTTCGTGAGAGTTTTATATTTGTTTGTATTGAAAGTTTTTCGTTAGTAGATAAGTGAAAAATGAGAGTAAGGCCTATATTTGTCCGTAAAATAATCAATACCTGTGGAAGAAGGTCTAATTGATTTAGAAATTTATACGTTTTATCATACTATGAGTATACAATTTTATTATGGGACTAACAAAAAAAATTTTTGGATTTTCCTGCGCAAAATATGTATATTTATTATGATCATGTTATAAATTTAATTAATATTATATTATCATTTTAAATCAAAAACATGGACGATAAAGGAAACAGTTTGTTCTCTAAAAATTTAATTAAAAAGATAATTCATTCTCTGAACTTTGTACATAAAACATACCAAAAATTTAAAGTACAAAAATGTATATTTCTCTAGGAAGTTTAAAGACATCTAAAGAACTTGAAAAGAACCGTATATTTCTATTCATTTCTTTTTCAAGAAGTCGTAACAAAAAAAAAGGTACTTAATAAAACCGATGATCAAACATTTCACCTTTTCTTAACAAAGAGATAAAAATTACCCATTAAATGCTACGAAGTGTTATTGTACATACATTGTGATGGTATTCAATTTTTAATTGCTATAGTAAATCGTTACACAGATTTTTTGTCGATAATGATGTTTTAAAAGTTTCATGATATCATAATAATATCAATCATTCGTTTTTTAAACAGCTGATCTTTCTTCTATGCTATTTAAAAGAGCCAGCAGCAAGCAGGTAAAATGAAACCCTTTTCGTATTCCAGAATAAGATGTCTTCAAGTACCTTAATATCTTTGCTCAACTTGATGCGACTATGAATTTTGAAGAAAATTTCAAGAATTTCAATGAAACTTTTTCGATTATACTTTATGACCCGGCTATAAAAGTGATATATTGACATCTTAAAAAGAATATCTAAAACTGCATATTTTAAGTTAATATTTCAATTATTCATGTAATTAGATACTTATGTAAATATGCGTAATTAACAACAAATGGAAGCACCCTAATTCTTCATTTTTTTCATAGAATTGCAGAATTATACTGTCATGAAAAAAAATTTCTTCTTTTACCAATGAAATGGTGGAGCCTATGGATTCATATTCAGTTGGCGCATCGGCCAGTATATTACATCTAATCCCTATATACAACGCACCCCTGCAAGAAGAATTCACAAGCTCGTGATCGAACGTTAAAAGGAGCAAAAACACATTGAAGAGTCTATTAAGGCTACATATGTATTAAAAGATTGTTTTTTAACGAACACGATAGAAGGTAGATACAAAAACATTTTTTGCACATCAAAGTATAAATTAACAATTTTTCAGATATTTTTTTTTATTTTTTCCTCATTACTTTGATCTCTTTTATTTTATCATAAAATAAAAAATCTTTTAGGAACATTTGATTTCATCAAATATGTCTATAATGAATAAATTGCAGCCCTGAATATTTAGTATTCGAAATGTTGTGTATTTATTGTTTCCAATGTGGCGGTATCTTTCCCATACTTGAAGAAAAAAATTTTAAAGTAAAACGAATCGTTATGAATTTTCTGTAGATATGTTAGATTAAAGTTTTATATGTTTCAGGAAAAGAAATGATTGAACAATTTACCTTTGATAGCAGAAATAAAAAATCACTTTGGTGCACCACATTTGATTGCTGAACATAATTCATGCTTCGGGTAATCTAAAAATTATCGTAATTTCTTGAATTTAAATTTTCAGAATTAATGTACTAATTATACTTAATACGAAACTGGCTTTATTAAATTTTACAGTTGTAATCATCACATCTTTATTATATGTGAAAGACACACTTTCATTATCTAATTTGTCACGTCACTTGGACTTTACATAGTACGTCATGTTTTAAAAGGAAAACATAATTTCTTAATGTATTTACATTTGCATCTCATAAAACCTCGATATTTTTAAAACGATCACGCGAAAAACACCTCCAGATTCCTTATTTTCCATTTTTTACTGAAACACAAACCCGTATCCAAAAATAGCCTCTTAAACCAAAGGATCCTCTAAAATTATTAAACCGGCATTACCGATTCACAACGACCCGTCCCAAAATAACCGTACCCATCTCCCGGCCACCCCGTCCCTATAATAATTCCACATCGACAATAGCGTCACGCCAACGTCAGCCCCCTCCTGGACTTGGAGATCAGGTGTAAAGCAAACCTCCGACGATCAACCAAGAAAAGATTACTCTACACACACACGCATATATATAACCATTGCGCCACTTTCCTACATTAATACGCCTACGCATCGAGCGTGTCGCTCGGCAATTAGCTTAAAATAGTTTCACTCTTGTCTCCTATATACTCTCGTTAAATTACCATTCAACGTTCTCTCGCTTTCAACTTAATGACTTTTCCAATTGGCGAGCGAGCCATCCGTTTTCCTGCCGGTCGCGTGCAGCGGCTCTAAAAAAAGGAACGTCGCGCAGGATCCTTCCTTACGTTTGCGTCGCGGGCTTTTCCGGAGGGCGAGCGTCACGGGGAGGCTGGTGTGAGGAGCGCGAGCGCACGAAAAGGGGAGACTGTGAGGGTTCTGCTTTTTTTTCTCGGCGATGGTGCGTTTTTCTGGGGTTACGAAATTTTTGGCCAATTTTGGAGCTTGTGATGGGTTCTATTTTTGAGAGTAAAAAAAGGTAGGGTTTGAGTGGTTTAAGGGGTTGTTGAATGATGGTTTTTACGTAAATGACTTGAAATGTAATTACTTCAATTTTGGAGTTCGAATGAAGTTTTGCGAATTGGGAGGAATGTACGAATAAAAAAAAGCATTTTTCAGCAAGAGCTACAGGAAATTTATGGAAGTAGATAAAAGTGCTTTTATAATTTTGACGAAAAACGTTTCTCAACTAATTTCTTAATGCTCATGCTGGCTTCTGAATATTACATAGATCATTCAGTCTGACATAAAGTGAAATTAGAATATGAAATTCCATATCATAAGATTTTGATAAAAAAATTTCATGTTACGTCCCACATGTAAGCTTACTGGCAGACTTAACCGCAAATCAAATAATTCTAACGTATCAGTAGAAGACCAGGTGGTAATACTTAAATAAAAAATAAAATGCTTTTTTTAGCATTTAATCAAAGTCCAAGCTCAAGAGTTGAAAAGTATTTGCAGTTTACTTATCAATAAAATAGAAAACGTGATTAAATATTTTCCTAAGAAAAAAGCTATTTACCCTTTTACCAAACCTGCTCTCAAAGTCTCAGATTTACATTTAAACAACCAAACCATCCTCCAAACTTCCCCGTCTACTTTAAAGGAGAAACTTGAGGAACGTCAACCCGAACTTCAATCCCCTACATCCATTGTAGCCCCCGTACAAGGCAGTAAAAAAAAAGTAACACATGTATAAATCAGGGCAAATAAAGAAAAAGCGCAACGCAGACGCGCGAGCGTAGAAGAAAGAAGAGTAGGTGCGTATATAGAGAGGGCTGAAAAAGAGGGATGCAGGGGGCTTGTTTTCTCTTGGCCGCGTGCCGACAGCCAGCGCCGAGTGACTCACGCGCGCGATTCATTCCCTCACCCTCCAGGTTCATCGGCATCCCCAGCTTCCGAGATGATAAAGTTATAGTCCGGCCGAGTCACACTCGAGGGTCGTTGACAAATCGCCGGCGAGCTCAGGGATGCGTCTCCTACTCGCGCCGCTGGCTCTTCGCATAATCGATTTAGATGAGCACGTGTCTGGGCTCGCTGGAGGGTTAAGCGGCCGGCATATTTTTTCGAGATGCGGTCGCTGGGGGATGAAAGGACGCTGGATGAATAGAGGAGATGTTTCAGATGGGAGATAAAGGAAAGTGATATTTGAGGGACGTTTTGGGGGAGTTATTGTTTGTGTGTTTGATTTAAATAGGTCTTTAATGATGTGGTTAGTTGAGAAGTATATTCGATTGATTTTGGTTATTGTTTGAAATTATGTTTAATTATTCTTGTGATTTAAAGATTCATTGAGTCGTATAATAAAAGTAATCCTTTTTAATGGGATTGTTCTGGTAATGTACCTTGTTGACTTATTTCAGCGATAAAATTTTTTTTTCCTGCTCTGTCTTTTACAGCTGTGCGTGGTCCTTTCATATTCAAAACCTTGAAAATAATAGAAAAATCTATATATTATATCATGTGCCAAGTTGGAATATAAAAAACTAAAACTTGACTTAATAGAATCTTAAAAACCAAAAAATCTTTTCTGTCGATTATATATTGTCGGCTAAGAAGAAAAAGATTCTAACTAGATCTAGCGATAAACACAGTAATAAGTCGGGGGAGCGCTAAGAAATGTCATAAGCCGAAAGAGTGTTAAAAAATGTAACAAGTCGACCGAGCGCCGAACCTAAGGCTAGCGTTTATTAATAAAACACATTTTTTGACGGGCAGCTTTTTTGTTGTTCCAACAACTAAACAGTGAACATGTAGAACAAAAGAAGATCATCTGATTATAAGATAGATTTTTTCGGAAAGCACAACGAAAAATATCTTATTTTATAAATAATATAACACATTTTATTAAAAACATACATTTAGCCGTATTTTAACAAAACTACTTTAGTATTATATTTAAAACGCATGGTTATAGTAAACTTAATACTTTTGGAATATCAATTTAAGTAACATACAATTAAGTTTATATGGTTTATCAAAAGCATTAAGAACTACACAGGTATAAACTTTATAATGCCTACTTTAAAATCTGCATTATCCTTCGTGCGTTAAAGTAGCTCTCTTCTCTCCGGTCGGTAAACGAAACGGGTTTGATTTGAGCTACCTTATATATACATACTCGCAGTGCTCCTTATAACGGGTAGAAATTTCAGATTATACCGAGTGAGGGCGCATCTCAATAACTAAAAGACATACAGCTAAAAAAATTGTTTAAAGAAATTATTGTACAGAGAGAAAATAAATTTGGAAAAATTTATCTAGAATTAAAAATATAAGTAATTAAAAATATTTATATTACAGATCATAAATTAAAACATTTATATTTAATATTTATTTTATTTTTCCTTTCTAAATCTAAAACCAGGATTTGAACGATCACTAATAATATCAATCAAAATTTTACATCTTTTAAAAATAAAACATTAATAAAAAAAATATTTTAATACAGATGTATTTAAGCACTTGAATATAATAAAAAATGTTTAATAAAGGATGTAATAATTAAGAAGTATTTTTCTTCTTTTGAAAGTGGATAAAAACTTTGGAAAGGATTTTTTTTAATCGTATATAATTTTGGGTAAAAAAGTACCTTACAAAAATTTTTGTCTAGAAGTGAATACAATTAAAAGATCTTTTGAAGCTTTAAAAGTTTGTATGTATGGATCGCCATGAACAAATCAAAGTTTGAACTCAAAACTCTTTGAGGTAGATTATGTTGAACTTATATTGTGTTTATAATAATTGTTTATTCATATTATATATATATATATATATATATAATAATAGTCTTTGAACTACATTTGCTGAGTAAGGATGAAAGACTTTTTCCTGAGGGGTTTGATGTTTAAAACTGAAACTAAAATGAGAAAGCAAAATTGATAATGAAATGGCGTAAAAAATTCGTTAAATTAATTAAACCTGTTTCTCTCAGAAACGTTTGGTTGGGTTCATTAATAGAGTAACTTTTCTCTATAGATAGAAATATAAATGAGGACGTGGGTCCGACATATAGAAGAGTAAAGTGGAAGGATATAAGCACTTGAGATGACTTTTCTGTATGCAGTACAAATGACTTCATATCGACCCGTATAAAACTTTTTGTGATCCAAAGCCCAATCAAGATATAAAAAAGACTCTATTGTTCGTCAGAATATTATAGTTTTAAAAAGTGAATTTATCGATTGCCTCTAACAAGACCAAAAATTTAACTCAAAACTGTATGAAGTGGATTGTGTTACAATAATAGTCTCTTCAAACCACGCGTGCTGAGTATAAGAAAAAAAACTTTTTCCCGAGAAGATAGAAGAAAACAACTGGAACTGAATTATGAGAAAATAAATTATAGCTTTACGATAACAAAATATAATAATTCATATCTATGTTATTGTAACAGCTACTTGATTGAATTATAATTTTATAATCACGTGTCTAGTCCATTCTTGCATGGTTATTGAATTAAAGATTATTTTATATTTTTCAGTGCCCGTACGAAGTACTTCTGCTGTAAAGTAGTTTTGAAAATTAACATAATCATCTCATCAACATAATGCAGAATATGATGTTCCGATGATGCAAATCACGAATAAGATAACTGCTCTGCAAAAACATTTATCAATTCCATAAGTCACCTTCGCTACGCACAATACGATAAATCCCGCAAGCTGTCCCAAATATTTATTTGCATCAGTTCCGCTTTTCCGGTCAAACAAATCCTCGATCGCTACAAACGCACAGCAGAAAGGCGCATATCCGTAGCTAGCTCTGCTCATCTGCAAACAGCTTGTAAAATAGCTTCAACAAGCAAACTACCTGCATATCTTCGTGGCTTAGCAAAAGGAAGAGCGCAAACACATGTAGGAAGAAAAAAGAAGAAAATAAGAGGGAGAAAAAGCGCGCGCGGAGAGCTGCAGGAAAGAGTGGGGGGGGGGGGGGAGCCGTCCCGTAAACCTCAATAAACAACGGCAAAATAACATAATCAAAAGGGCAAAAAGAGGAGCAATATATCCCGGCATCCTGAAAAGCGAGCCGTATAATCCTTGTAAACCGCTGCATAAGCCGCGGGCTGCCGCCTCCAACGAAGTCAGGAGAGAGAGCGAGAGAGAAAGAAGAAGAAGACGGTGTACATACAAGCTGTACGTTCTCTGCCTCTTTCCAGCTCAGAACGAGAGAGAGAGAGAGAGAGAGAGAGAAAGAGAGAAGTCGCTCGCAGGAGGAAGGTATCTGAAGTTACCAGGAGAGTGCGGCTAAGGCTGCACATGCAGGGGGAAGAGAAGCGCGCCGCGCGGCCGCGTTGTGCGGAGAGAGAAGAGATGAAATTCACGAAAGGGGAGTACCTACGCATCTTTTCCCCAGAAGGACCACTCGGGGCCGTTTCGCCTGCGGCGGCCGATCGGCCGCGCGCGCAGCGCCGTAAGAGAGAGAAAGAGCGGGAGAGCGAGAGAGCCGAGGGAGCAGGATGGAAAGTAGCGATGATGCGAGAAAGAGAGGGAGAGAGAGAAATAAGAAGAGGAGGAGTGAGGCAGAGGAGGATGGATATTGTGTGTGGGTAAGAAGAGTGGGAAGAGAGAAAGAGAGAGAAGAACAGCGTGAAATGAGGGATAAGGGACAAAGAGAGCAGGCGGCGCGGGATAGATGACCCTTTCGCGCGCTACTATCTGCATACCACCTCCGTATAATACAATTACTACTTTCCTCTCTCTCTCTCTCTCTGTCCATCTTCAACACCTCGCTCAATCGAAAACTACAATCTAGCTCCCCCTCGCCCAATGCTCTCAACCGGCGCGAGATCCTCGCTCGACATTCAATTTTCGAAATCCCCCGCTTTCATCTCGCCCGCCTCGCGCAGTCAATACCCTCGAAAACGAAACGAGTAAAAAAAGCCAGAGAGAAAGAAAGAGAGAGAGAGCGAGAGAGAAACGAGCCGCGCTGCAGAAAAGCGACAAGTCGACAAGTCCCGGCTGTATACGCACACACATACCCAGGTATATATACGCAGCGCGCGCGCGCGCGAGAGAGAGAGAGAGACAGAGAGAGAGAGAGCGAAAAAGAATATATAGAGGCGCAGCGCGCGCGCGAGCGAGCGAGCGCTCAGGAGCGAGAGGGAACGAGAACTCGGCTATAGTCGAGAGTAGAGGGAGCAAGAAAGAAAGAGAGAGAAAGAGAGAAGGGGCCCCGCGGAGAGAGAGAGAGAGAGAGAGAGCCGCAGGATGCGCGCGCTCTCGCTACCGCCGACGGCAGTCTTATTACCGCCCGCGCTCAACTTAGCCGGCTACTAAGTAGACTCGCGCGCGGCCCGCGTGGGGTATATATATACATAGCTGTATAAGTGCGCGGACAGCTGAGCGGATCCGCGGCTCTGGGATTCTGGCTCTCTGTGTGTGTTTTAGCTTTTGCTTCGGCTATTTTCGGCTGATCGAGCCTGAGCGCGCGCTCGCGCTCAAGTTCCAGGAGGGGGAGAGGCACAGCAGAACGGGGCGGGAAGTGCCAGAGTGATGAAGAGAAGTCTTTGAAGTCGGAGGATGCGGAGGATGCTGGAGTGAGCGCCGCGACGGGCTCTATGGACTTCTGAGGTAATCCGTTCGATAGTGCTGGCTTTTTGGCTTTGCTGGATTTCTCGAGCTCTGTGGGGGATGGGTTTTTCATGTTGAGGTGAGGTTTGCAGACGCTGGATTTTGTGGCTGTTTGAGGTGCTTTGCTGCTTGGCCTGGCTTGATGAGAGTTTAAGTGCTGTTTTCCTGCTTATGCTGCTGTTGGTTTTTGTGTTTTTAGTAAGTTGCAAATGATTTGGTGAGGGCCGATTGTGTTTTAATGGCTTTTGACTGTTGTTTAATGAATTGAAGTAAGAGAAATAGCTGTGGGCATCTGTAAAGATTAACTCTCTTCAAATATTCCGTTTGAAAACTAAAATTACAGGACCGAAGCGTCGCGATAAACTATAAAGTTTCGGCCTTCGGCAATTAAAACTTTCGTGCCCGAAACTTTAATCCTAATTACAATTTCTACCATGTTTCTTTAAAAAGCCATAAAAGTTTTAACGACGCCCGCAAAGGCGACACGTCAAATTTGTAAATAATAAAAAATGCCATTCGAAATTAAACACAGTATCACAGAAGCATCGAAGCTCCTTACAATATTTATCACGGCCCAGCTCTTCATTAAAATTCCTCAAATTTCCCACCGATCCCCCGGCACATAACTTTTTATTGTTATTCCTTAAAAAACATCTCTCCAACGCCACATCCCGTCTCAGCTCTCAAAGTAGTACAGCTCGTAAAAAGCGCAACTCGAAATTCCTTTTTCAATTAACCGCTCTCTCTCTCTCTCTCCGTGCCTCGCAAACTTCCGCGAAGCTTTCCAGCAGCCGTCCAATATTTCGTAATAATCCCCATATTTTGTATTCGTTATATGCAGCGCTCGAGGGGCCGCTTTAGCTTTGGCGCCGGGGCAAAGCGCGCGCGTCTCTCCGAAAAGCTACGCACTGCGCATACGCGGGGGCCGCTGACCCTTTTTCCCCCACCCGGCAGGCCCGGGCCCCAAAGAATCGGCCCCGTTTTGCCTTAAAATCTTCATTTTCTTAGCGACGCGGAAGAGGCGAGGAGACGTAAAAAGATAAAAGAAGCAGTGTTATACGGCCGATCGTAAAAAAGTTGCAGTCTCGTCTTGCTGCGGGGACGACGTTGATGAAAAAGGGATAAGAAGAAGGCTGAAGTTACGATTAAGTTAAAAAGAGTTTAATGGAAATTTTGGAAAAAAGTAGGTGATGCGCGAGACGGACAGCTACGAAGTACAAAAATTAAGGGCGCAAGAGAGAGCTTGGGAAAAATTACATACGAGCACGTGGCTTGGCTTCGCGGTCTGCTTACGTGTATGTGTGTGCGGGCCCTGCGTGCGTGTAGTTTCGTCGATACAATCAAACGTAACGGGCGAGCGAGCGAAAAAACGAATTCAAGTCGAGAAAGAGAGAGGGCCTGAAGAGCGCGAGGAGCCTGCCGAAGTTAAAAGTAATTAAATTTTTAATTTACTTTAAATAAGTCGCTGTTTGATGAGCGGGCTTATCGGGCGATTCTGACGCGCGGCGTGAGAAATGAGAGAATGATATTGTTGCTGCCGGGTTATTAATATTAATGAAATTGAATCAGGCCCCCTTAAATAATCGTTCGACGTTTATTAATGATTTTGTCTTTAGCAGCTGATTGTTTCTTTATTATGATGAATCGCGAGCGAGATTAAGAGCAATGTTTATCGCGCTAATCTGCATCTGTTGAGCAAATAAAATCAATAAGCGATCAAACAGGACAAAATCCTCGTTAATAAATCGCTCGCTTTATACACTCTAATCGTAAATCGGCACATTGTTAATTCTAGACTGACGTTTCCAAAAAAAAATTTAACGAGCTCGGTCCTCCAGCGTGAGACTTGCCCCCCTCCCCACAAAACTTCGGATATAATTACTCGGACAACAATAACAATTAAAGCTACTCTTAACTGATCGAAAACCTCTCTGCCCTCGCTGATAAAAAAAAGGGAGAGAGAGAGAGAGAGAAAGAACGAAGCCCCCTCCGCCGGAACCCCACTCCTAATTAGCAAGCTAAAAAGATTATTTCTAATTAAATGAGCAAAAATAAAGCTCGATCGACAGCGCGAGCCCGCGGGCCCTGAGCGCGATAAGCAAAGCAGCTACGAGAGAGCGCGAGCGCGCGACTATACCAACTGCTTCATCAAGCCTCTCTCTCTCTCTCTCTCTTAGTCTCTCTCTCTCTCTCTCACGAAAGCTACGCCATTATCCGTCTGGCCGTCGCGTCCGTCCGAGAGGATAAAAAAAGCGACGAACGAGGGTAGGATCGCGGAACAAAAACAGGAAACTACGGACAGCAGCGAGGAAAAGTCCTCTCCTTAATGAAACACGAGAAAGAGAGAGAGAGAGAGGCGAGCGTGTGGCATTGTCCTTCCGCGCTTGTCAGAGAGCCACAGAGAGGGAGAGAGAGAGAGAGCGCGCAATTAGTATGCGGACAACCGGAGAGGCTCTCTCTTAGGGAGAGAGAGAGAAACTCGTTTATCGGGTTCGCGTATAAAGGCCGCAAAACGCTTCTTTTGTACGTAGGCGCAGCCAGACGCGATTCCGCGAAAGCCAGCCTAAGAGAGAGAGAGAGAGAGAGAAGTTCGATTGTCATTTTTGTTAATCGACGAGCCAGAGCGTGGGGGGAGAAGGAGAAGGAGAAGGAGGGGCGAGGTGTCGATATGTATACGCGGGAACGTCGCGCTGTCAGCGCTAACAGAGAAAGAGAGTGCTTTTAAGAGCTTCGCCAAAGTGCGCCTTCTGATTATAGAGGCAGCGAGCGAGAGAGCTGGGACAGCGAGTGAAGGGGCCTTTTTTTGCCTGTAAGCACGATGTATATAGCCAGGCGAATGATTTCTCGGCGAGCTGTTTCACCACTCCGACACGCGGATTCCTCGATATACATTCGCCTTTTATTGGAATCAACACGTCAGCTCTTTGCGAACTGACCCGCGCCGAAATCCCAAATTCCCTGATAAAATTCGAATTTCGAATTCCGAACGCCGCTGGGAATTCGGATCGGCTCGCTATTCCGTGCCGGTTTTATACATACCGGTAGGTGTATATATAGGCGGCGGTGCAATCGCGCACCTGCAGCGGAACGACGTAATTTCATTTAAAGAGGCACGCGCGCACAGCCAACATCGTCATTAGTATAGAGTATACGGTATAGCCATTGCGCCGTTTACGGGCTTTCCAAGCCGGCTAATTTTCTCCGCCGGCTTTTCTATATATACTTTACGACTTCAATTTCATCATGGCCTGTGGAAAAGTTTAGGTTTATACGGATTTTCGCGGCTGCCTTGGGATTGTGCGCGTTGGGATGGGCTGGTGTGCTTAATTAATGGAATTGTTTTTATTAATTGCGCTTGGATTAACGCTATTGTAATTGTTTGTTTGGTTACGCAATAAATTAGGTAATTGCAATCGTTTATGTTTCGAGTAAATTTTTCATTAAGAAAAATCGGGTACTTTGTGTAAGTTAATTTTATTAAGACTGCAATGTAGCAGTTAATCATTATGTCAGAGTCCGCGAAGCTTTATAATCGCAGAACACAGCGGCTGTTACGTTTAACAAGGATTTATCGCCTGCAAAAGCGAAGACAAAATCAACTAGGAAATTACAAAAGACATCGCGCGCGCGCGCAAGGCAGATTAAACGTCTGAACAAACCGTAAGCCTTCCCTACTCGTATACTTAATAAGATATCAGCCTCCCAGCCTTATCCCGTTAACCTAACACTTAAGCAATTATTTTTATCGCCTCAAATAAGTTAATCCCCTCGAAAATCCGCCTTAAATTTCCGCGCTCTCAAGCCGCTCTCGATACTCAGCAAGATAAAGCCTGCAGACTCAACACGCGTTATAACACGTCAACGCGGCTCTCCCCGATTCTTATCAAAAACCCACATCCAGACTCGAAAAAAGCCCAGCTCCACCCCCGCAAAAAGAAAACAGTCCTCGATCTCGAAAGCAAATGAAAACGTTAGCGCAGAAAGCACCCAGCGCTAAAAGCTACAGGGAAAGTTCCGTTAGCCCGCCGATCGCCTCGAAAATAAAGTCAGCAGCCGATTTGCAATTACAGCGCTCCTCTCGCGAATTCTAATCCAGCCGCGCTGCCCTATTCTCTCCGACTCACGAACAACAAGCCTCTGCAGCAGCGGTCCCCGACGAGTTAAGCGCGCGCAAATATGCCGGTAGCGTGTATACGTATATATAGCCGCCGCCGCCGCCGCCGCCGCTGCACGTCGTGATGATGCGCGAGCGTGACTCGCTCCGCTGCCGTGCGCGCTTCGTTTCTCTTCTTTTTTTCTCTCCCTCTCTCTCTTCTGTATACTCCGTTTCTCTCCGGGAGCTGCTGCGCTGCCGGAACGCGATATGCGGTAGGGCCCCATTGTCATCCCGTGTACTGAGAGAGAGAGGCGGACTTGGGATTCCGCGCGCGGGATCTTTTGTAGGTGTGTGTGTGTGTGTGTGTGTGTGTGTGTGTGTGTGTGTGTGTGTGTGTGTGTGTGTGTGTATGTAGATGAGGCCGCGGAGGAGAGAGATAAAGGGGCAAGTGCGAATTCGTGCTTTTTTTTCGCTTGCCGGAATGCTCGGGTTATTTTGCGTGGCTGGTGTCTGTGTATGTATATACGGTATCGAGTATCGCCGAGTTACCTTTTTTTTAAACTCAATGCAGTTTCGTGATTATACCAGTCGGAACGAAGCTATACACCCGGACTTGGATTATCAATTTGCGGTTCTCGCCGAAAATCGACTTGGAGTAATCCACGACCTACATCTCTGACCAAGCAAGAAAGTCAGAAACCTACAGGACGACGCGAAAGCCGCGAATCCAGGGCCGGATGCGAAATTCTGGTTATCCGCCTCGTTTTATTTCCCCGCGCGATGACAAATTCAGCCGCGCCGGCGGCGGCGGGTGAAAGGAAAAACGAAAGTGCCGAGAGAGAGAGAGCCGGGCCCGCGCCGAGATATCCGATAAAAGGATATATTCGCGCTTGTAAACTTTGTTGCGCTCGCGCGCGCGCTACCGCAATTAAAGAGGCGCGATTTCATCACTCCCCGAGATAGCGGCCGGCCTGTGTATATATAATTTCGATACGCTCGCAAGAGGAGAGCGTTTTATTGCAAGCGTTGATTTCTCGGCTTGATTAATCGATGGGTAGAGTGATGTTTACACAGTAAGCGCTGATGTTTAGAGAAGGACTTTTCAAAGACGATAAATTTCGTATCTCTATTTGCGCGACTTGCGCGCCTTGCGAAATCTGTAATCGTGGCTTGCGAGCGTCCGGAATAATAAACAAATGTAATTTGCAAAATTTATTCATTACTAACCGACGCATCAGTGCCAGGGCAGGATGGCACGCCCGCATTACAGGAACAACGCGTGTAATTCAGCCCGCGCTCGGGCAGGCTAATAGCGGGTAATCAAACTTCGATCCGAGGGCCGCTCTTTTAACTTCGATAAATTACAACGGCAGAATCGACATCGTAAATTAAATTTCTCGAATAATCATATCAACGGCCGATCGGCCGCCTATCGTAACAACATTATCATAATTTTTTTCGAAATAAAAAAAAATCGCAGCGATCGTATAATGATGACTTCAATCCCCGCAACTTCAGCGCGTGTAATTCACTGGGGTATAGGCAGCTCTTCATCTGCGAAGAGACGTGCAATTTGGACACTTCGCCAGGGCCAAGCTGATTTATGGGAGCGTTGAATTCGACGTAATCGGAGCGTGATTATATAGACTCGGCCGCGCGGATCAGACGCCTTAAACGCCACGTGTCGTGTGTGTGTTTTTTTTCCAGTGTGTGCTTAGCGTTGAATGAACTCTTTGTTTGCACGGGGCGACGCTTTTGTTTAGGCCGGCGCCTATTGAATAGTATTGTGTATTGTGAGAAAATTGAGCGCTGTCCGCCGCTCGATTTTTACCTTCTGAACTTTGACTCGCGAATACAATGCTAATGAAGACGGAAAGCGACAGGGCGGCGCGTAAGAAGAGTGTAACGACTTTTTTTCGTACATACATATACCAAATAAAGCCCTAACCCATCAGCTCAGCCGTATCTGAAATCACTCAAAGCCCTTGAAACAAAAAATCTCAAGTCACCAAATAACTCAGACACCGGGAGAGAATGGGCAAAAAGGCGAGCCAGAGTGGCAGGATGAATGCGGCTGATTGCATTGAGGCAGGGGGCCCTTTGCTTGCGGAGGGCTCGCTCTCGCGCTCTCTTCTCTGTGACACAGCGCACGAGCGAGCTAAAGAAGCGCGGGGCCGGAATTCCGTTACGGCCGCGCGGCTCGTATAATTTCACCCTCGCGCTCGGCGCTAACGGAAATTTATATATCGCCGAGATTTCCGTGATGCTCTTCTAGCTGGAATGCCGGGAGGCTGTGTGTATATACGTGGTCGAGATAGCGAGTTTAGATTGGGAATGTATGCAGCGGATAGGTTTCGGGGTATAATGGCTGGGATGGTTTAAGGTGTGTGTAGTGTTAGGTAAGAGGTTTGAGATTTTGGTTAAGCAGGTGCTTGTTGGGGATTAATATGATGAGATTACGTATTAGGTTACATTATGTGTTGGGAGTGGGTATGGGTTTGTTTAAAGCGAGCCGCGAGCGAGTGTTGCGAAAGCGTACAAGCCTGGCAATTTGATAAACGATAAAATAAACGCCGATTGAAAATAATCACCGAATCGTGTGTTTAATCTCGCTACGCGCGCCTGGATAATTCGCTTCTCTTATTATAATAACAGCCTCTCGAGTCCGGATAAATCGACAGGTTTTCCCAAACACCATTAATAACCGAGGCTTTTCCCAGTGCGTTATCAGAAAAGCAATGAATAAGAAAAGCAACCCGCAAGCTCCGTTATTCGCCGTTTTATCTCTAAGCACTCGGCTCACAGATCGATAACAGCTCCTCCCCCGAGCAAAAAATCCGCCAGTCATTACCAGCCTATCATCCTCTCTCGATCGATAATCCACTTATCATTCCCTTTTCGCGCTATTAAAAGCAGCGCTGCAGCTCTCGCTTAGGCATCAACAGCTCGTTTTACAGCTAAACTTTCATCCGTCTCCTTGCGCCTTTTTCCCCGAGAGCCGCCTCATTAAGAGAGCTCCTTACCCAATCCTCTCTCTGTCTATACGCCGGCAAAATAATTGAAAAAGAGCCGAGCGAGCGCGTGTGGGACGCGTCGACGGAAATACGCGAACGCGCCGAGCAAATACATCGAGAATATCCCGCTAGGTACAAGCCAGAGCGCGCAGGAAGCGGTCACGCCTACCCCTCGCTGTATATATACCCTATAGATTCTCATTTGCTAATCGTCGCATCGCTCTGATAACGCTAATGGCGCCGCGAGCCGTTTCTGATCCTACGTTTGTTTCTTCAGGATAGTTTAATTTCACGCGTTAAGGGGGGCATTGAATGGCTGATTTTACGGCTGTTGTGCGTTTCTGTTTCGATAACGGTGGTTCTTTTTCAGGCGTCGACGGTTAGAGGAGGGGCCAGGAAAGTCGCGCGCTGCTGGCTGTTTAGAAGTGTAAATGCGATAATTTGATGGATATCGCGAGGATGTTTTTACGCGGGAGGGGATAATGAGCGGAGGAATGCGCTCAGGATGTTGAGGAGAAAATTAAGTTAATAATTAAGGTGTAAATTTATGCGGGGAGCGTAAGAGCTTAATCAGTGGAAAAAGTCTAGGCTCTAGTCGGGCGCTCGTATGCACTTGTGTAAGTTTGTCCCGTAGCTCATTTCTATTTCCCCGCAATAAATTAAATCCCGCAAAAATCAAGACAATTTTAATTAACAAGTGTATAATAACCTGTTTCTCAGCGCTCAATCGAGACGAGCTTATTTACATTAACAATCACTCTCTGTCAATTAAAAGGCCCGCCGCGCGCTGTTTTTAGTTTTCGAAGGTGAACGAGTCATACAAATTAAGCCGTTACAGATTTGACTCTATATAGTCAGAGCAGCGCCGAGGAGCAAAAAAAGCCGTCAAAGCATGCAAAGGAAAAGCACTGCAAGCAGGCCGGAATACTTAAGCACTGTAGCTAACTACAAATTGCACTTTATAAAGTCGCGCCCGACTATTTGTCCTGCCCGATACATCAGCCAGTTTTTCACTCTTGTCGCAAAACAGGCGAAAGCAAAGGGACGCATACATCAACGACGAAATTCCATATCGACTTAATTACCTCTGAGAAAAGCAAATCCCAGCCATCCTCTCTCAAAAATCGCACATCCAGCTCTCTTTCTTACACTGCGCGCACACATCGCGCAGCTTCTCTGGCCGGGCGATATAAATAAAGGCCCCCTTTCGCAGCATGCTAACAAGTGCGAGAGCTCTTGCCTATATATCGGCGATTCCGATCCGACAGCTGCCAGTATAAAGGCTTTGGACGCGTCAACCGCGCCTACATAACGAGCTCTCTCCCTTCTTCTCGCACGCAGGTATATATACACAGGTCCATACATACAGCTATACGTTCATTTCTCAGGCGCGCACGTGGGAAGATCGCGCGCCGGGATACGCGGATATGATACATATATTTGCCGGCTGCGCAGAGAGACCGAGAGACGAGGACAGGAGCCAGCTTGCGTTTTGACGCCGAGGTATGCAAGCCGCGGCGGGATTCGCTTTTAATGAAGACTAATGGCCAGCGCGCTGCTTCTTGCAACGCTAGTCGCGCGCTGCTGCGGAGCCCGGCATTGTGCGACCGGCGCGCTGAGTGAATTAGGGGGGCGATTAGAGAGCTTCGCAGTCTCTGTGTAGTCTGTGTG
>JAPYZA010001013.1:0-23475 GCA_030522685.1 Eupelmus azureus | reverse complement strand
TTATCTTTTATCTTTTATCTTTTATCTTTTATCTTTTATCTTTTATCTTTTATCTTTTATCTTTTATCTTTTATCTTTTATCTTTTATCTTTTATCTTTCATCTTTCATCTATTATCTTTTATCTATCATCTTTTATCTATTATCTAAGTGTGTCGTTGCCGTGTCTAAAAATAATCACTTAACCCCTGCTTTGTATGCCCAACAAAACCCGAATATCAATGACTGCAGTTCATAAAGTACGGTATGTACCACGGACAAGTGGACCTTTATGCCCTCGTGTGGTTGCAGTACTCGTCTTCGGCTCGCAGTACGCACTCGACAATGACTCGTACTGCAAACTTCACACTCGGGCAATAAAGGCTCACTTATCGCCTTTGGTACATAATATACTATTATGTTTTTAATATATAGATAAAATTCAAGTATAAAATCATAAATATTTTTAAAATTTAACCGGTTCTTTATAAAGCAATTTTTGAAAAAAACATTTTAAATTTTATGAAATGAGGTTGTGTTTGTGACTTATGAGAGAGACCAGAGCGTATACGCGCTCTCTCGTTCACATGACTGAGGGTTAGAATTGTCCTATAAAACATAACAGCAGATTTAAAATTCATAATACTTAATAATCAACTTGAAGTTAAAAAAATATAGCTGTAATGATTCATTGTAAAATTTTATCGTAATAGCAATTATGTAAGTTTAAAATTTTTTAAAAATTTTATTAATAATTATAGTACATAGCTAATAATCATAAATGTAAACAAAGATTCAATAAGTTCAGAATAAATAACAATTATATATATATATATATTATATATATATTAAAAATTTTGACTTTTTTAGTGTTTTTGTTTAAATGATTGTAATTAAATGCGTTTTTGAGTAAAAATGTATTTCATCAAAGTTGCAGATCTCAAAAAAATACAACTTTTTTGTTCCATGATCTTTTTCACTAGAAGTTGTTTTTATTGAATAAATTCTTAAAATTCAGTGAAAAATGTAATTTTTTGCAATTAACTTTGACAGGGCACTATCTACAAAACATTATTTTTAACAAAAAAGATGAATTTTCTGAAATACTGCAACTTTTATTTCTATCTTTTTTAAGCTTTATCTAATTCTTTCACAGAAAAAAGCAAAAGATATTTAATGTTCAAGCAAAATGAAAATCAATTGTCACGTTGAACAGAACTTTAGCTATTTTCTTTAAAACACGTGGACTTAGCGCCAAAATAGTAAAAACAAAAGTTATAGTATTTTTTAAATCACGCCTTTTTTTATTAAAACAAAATTTTGTAAATATTGTCCTATCAGATGTAATTGCAAAAAAACTACGTTTTTTACTGAATTTCAAGAATTTATTGAACGAAAACGATTCTTAGTGAAAAAGTTCATATAATAAAATAGTTGCAGTTTATTGAGTTCTATAACTTTTATTATATGAACTTTTAAAAAAATGCATTTTATTGTAATAAACGTTATTAACCAGTAAAAATCATCGTCGAAAGAGGAGTTTTTTGAGGTTAGGAAACGTTCTATCAATTATTTTAAATTTTTTGTGAGTAATTAAAGTAGTATATTTATAATGTAGACAAAAAAATTAAAACGTGATGGATACGATCTGGAAAACGTGCAAAAAACCGACAAAATATCGAAAAAAGTGCTTTTCAATATTTTTAGGTATGTCGCACCACTTGAAAAAATCTGGTTAGTTTTAGGCGGCGAAAAGTCGATCACGTTCAGCGAATTTAATAGGTGTGCAGCGCGAATTCCAAAAGACTGGTTGAACGCTTCGGTTCTCGGAGTGATATAGAGAAGGACCTGGGGCGGATTTCGGTCGGAGTGACGGATTTCGGAGTCGGTAAGTAGCTGAGAAAACCTTCTCGCCAAATAAGATAGATTTTCAAGAGCAGTCATGCAATACGCGAGGTACGCAAGCAGTTACTCGCACCGGCGAGTCACCGAGGGCCAACCCAGTCTTAGCCGAAATGGAGTAACGTGCGCTCGAAGAGGAATGTTGCCCTCGATGAATCGAATGCAAGCGTTTTGGGTGCGTTGCAACAAAAGGTTGCATGTAGCGTCGAGGTCATGATATCGCACTTGCGTAATCAAATCTGGGGAAGACGAGGCTCTCGACGTGGTTGATACGAAGGCTCCTCGATAATGCGTGGATGTAGAATTTCATCGAGTAGAGCGCACCATAGACTTTTCGCCGTACACGCTCAGCATGCGGCTTCCAACTAAGGATCGGTGTAATACATACTCCGAAGTTACAAGCCTCCGAAACAAAGTCGAGTGAGACGCCATCGATCGCCACCTTCGGCAGGTCGGGGAGGTGCAATCTCGTAGTATACTTTTCACTACCAAAGATAACCACCTTGCATTTGGTCAGATTAAGGAAAAGACCGTTATCCTTAGCCCATTGAGATACTGCTAAAGCATCCGCCTGAACAGCTGCGAGTCCCCTTATTAAATCCTGGGGAAAGCAGTGGTGATAGATTTGAGTGTTGTCAGTGAATCATGTAACTGGAGTATCGAAGAACAGAAGGCAGATCATTAATATAAATGGAGAAGAGCAGGCGCCCAAGGACACTGCCCTGGGGAACGCTGGACGCCTATCGAAGCCACTCGGAAATGAATCCGCCCTCATCTACCGACGACCCTCATATACTGCAGACGATCTGCCAGATAGTTAAAGAACCAGCGCAAAGCACGATCGCCAACCCCGAAGGATCTCAGCTTCGAAAGCAATCTAGCGTGAGGAATAGAGTCGAAGGCCTTTGAAAATTCGAAAAGGACAAGAATTGTAAGCTTTCTCACATTCATTGCCCTGCGCACGTCCACGAGGACACCCAAAAGAGTCGTCTGCATGCTGTGGTCACGCCTGAAGCCCGCCTGTCTGACGTCGATGAGACGATGAGTTTCCAAGTAGCTCGCGAGTTGAACATGAACCAGCCTTTCGAGTGCCTTAGAAATCCCAGAAAGCTGGGAAATCGGGCGAGAATCCGAAGGCGAGTTGATATTCTTCGATTTGGCCAGCGGCATGACAGCACGCTTCCAGTCCGGGGGAAAGGCGGCACCTTGCAAACATGAGTTAAATAGAAAGGTGAGCGGTGTCACGATGTCAGACAGAGCTGCCTTCAGCATCGGGCTTAAAATGCCATCCAGGCCCGAGGATCTCAACGTAGAGCCAAGAAGTTTCTCATGAACTTCGGCTTCGGTGATTGGTCGGTCAAATGATGTGTTGGATGAAGATGCGGCCGGCAAAGCAGAAGCAATCTGGAAGTCCTCCTCAGAGATGGTGGGAAAGCGATTTACCACCGAGGCGTAGTGGGCGTTTAATGCATCGGCACTAAAGAAGCGCAGCAGTGAAGGCAAGCGAGACGTCGAAACACGCATATCGCGCAGCTCACGCCATCGAGACTCGGGGTTAGAAGCAGTGGTCAAGCGCTCCGATAAAAAATTATTTTTTGCGGAATCCAGCTGGTCGGATACTTGAGCACGAAGCACTCGGAAACGTTTAGCATCATAAGAATGACCAGAACAATGAGCGCATCTCTATGCAGCGTCACGTCTCCTCATGAGCGCGCGTATGCCTGGTGTGACCCAAGATTTCCTTTTAGAAGAAATAGTAATCTGGCGAAGCGGTGCAGCCACGTCATAGGCTGAGATTAGAGCTACAGAAAACTGCTGTTGAAGGTCGATATGATCAGATTCGCAGGGTCCAAGGATAGCAGACGAATCACGACTAGCCATGAGAAAAGTACGACGAGGCTTATGGAGGGGAAACGAGGCGAATCAAGTGCGAAGAGCGAGTGAATGCGCTTTGGAATCGACACGTTTACGGCTCCGAGTTGTTTAGTTTTGGCGCGGGAAGGCGGTCTTGGGCTACGTAATCTAATTTCGATGAGTCGTCATGACCCGCAATGAAGGGAGTTGGAGAGTTATTGAGTTCTATGATGTACTCTGGGTCATTCGTAATAAAAAGGTCTAGCCAGATGTGAGTCGCCGGACGATCTCTCCAGATGAGTAAAGAGGCAGGAGCGGGACGAGAAAGCTAAAGAAGTGAGTGGGATATGCGGCGTTGGATCTACGATAAACAACAGCAAAGAGAATTTTTAGATTTGCATATATTATTTCAGAAACGATAAATTCTGGAATGTTGCCTTCAGAATGAACAATGATTTTAACATTCAAAATATCACGCGCATAAAAGCCCACGCCTCCTCCCTCCTGACCCTCTCGATCGACACGAAAGAAATTATATCCATCGAGAGTCAGGTGACCGTCGGGTATGTCAGGCGACAAGAACGTCTCAGAGACGGCTAGGATATCATAGCGAGCTGACGCGCAGTGATCCTCAATAAGCGTGAAACGCGATGCGAGGCGGTTCACGTGAATATGTCCGATGAGTAGTGAACGGTGAAAGTCCAGGCGATCGGCTCGAGAAGATGATTGTCAATCGGACGTGGTGCGCGGTCGAAGAGCGGACAAATCCTCCATGGAGTAAACCGAGATGAGCGGAGACTCGTGCATCTCGCGCATGCAAACGACAAGATTCTTAACAATAGGAGTCGCGTAGTGCAGTGATATGCGACACTAGCGATTTCGCGCCCCTTCTTGCCTCCTTGCGCAACAAGTAGACAGGTTTAGGGAGAAGCATATTCAAGTAAACGTTGCCGTCGCCACCATGGCCAAACAAAGTCTGGATAGTCAAGTTATCAAGAGCGCTCGCTTTATGAAGAACAGTATCTCGGACAGCTGAGGATACAAATTTGGCTACGAACGCACAGTTGTCCGATTCTTCGCGCGCTTCGCTTATCTCAGCAGACTTTTTCGGACGCGGCCACTCGCGGATATCTAGAACAAAATTTATTATGCCCGTAAGGCCGATCGCGACCAGAAGACCAGGTCAATCATAGCCCGAGGTGAGAGGTCGGCGCATTTAGGAAGTCCAGTAACAGTGATTTCTCACGAGTCCTCCAGAGTGGAGCTACGCACAACTGAAGCGATCTCGGTTCGCAGTGCTGCGATTTCTGCGGTGTGCTCGGCCACAGTGGCACATACACTGTTCTCCAGGGCGCCGACGCGATTTGAAAGGTCGCGCAGGGACTGCACATTGGCAACCTTGTCCTGCCTGTATTCCGTAAGAAAATTGGCGAACCAGCCCTGCGGAGTCTCGTCGCTGAGCAGTGGCATGGTGCCTGGAAGCGGAAAAGTTTGAGATGCAAGGAAGTTGGCGTCCTCGCGGCGACTATACTTCGAGAGTTGCACTGAGGGTGATGAATTTGGTGACCTGTGGCGTTTGGTGGAGTCGGGCGTTGAGACTGATGTGGGCGACGTAGCAATGGGCGACAACGGCGGCTCAAGACGCAATAGGGTAGTCAAGTGTTGAAACTCCTTTAACGCGCGTACGCAGTAATTATCGGCAGGCTTGCCGATTATGTAAATGGTGATACAGCCCGGATGAAAGGCTCCTGAACAGCTTGGACAAACGAACAGATTCCTTACGACTCTTTTGTTGCACTTTTTACAGATACTCATCGAGAAAGTGAACGAAGTCAACTCTAAGCCGGTTAATCGAAAGAAATACTAAATCGCTTTACAATGACTTGCACGAGATATAGCACTGGTCAAATTTCAGAATAGCAAAAGATAGGTACAGCGGACGCGCGCTCGCTTCAAATTGCAGTAGTCGGTGATGCTGGCAGCTGCTGGTGCTGGATGCAAGTCGGGCAGAAGCAAAGGCGCTTTCCATCTAATTCCCAAGAGTACATGCAAAGAAAATATGGGTATTTAGCAAAGTGCAACCTTCCAAAACTGTGTAACGTATAGATTAAATACGCACCTCCGTGAGTGCGCATAAGCCCATATGCACACTGTACGGGATTGATGTTGCCTTGTACTATTTACTGCTGCCCATCTTCATCCCGAAATGAGCGCCCAATCATGAAAATGTCCTATTAAGCACAAGCCAAGATCAAGAGATGTAGCTAGGTTGCCGGCAATCCTCAAAAGAATTGCTGAATGCAGAATTAAAGCAGCTCCCAAGAGAAGAAATGGGCAGAACGCCGGAAGCTCCGAGATACTTTACAGAGAAACACAAAACTGTCGTCAAGCTAAGGTCCTCGATTAGGATGGTGGTAGCAGATTCCAGGTGCTTAATTGAGCCGTTGGTGCGCCGGAACCTCGGTAAAAAAACATGGAATTACCAGGCTGTCTGAGTAGATGCTCTAAAAATTGAAGTAAGAGAAAATACTCACCGCCGTGAGTGCGCAAAAAACATCTGCGCACTGCACGGGACGAAAAACGCCTTCAAGATAATCAGGGAGCACATTGAGAGATCGTGGCGCATTATCTGGGAGCACATTAATGCATTCCACATGAGGTCTTCTTACTGGATAGCGCTGAAAAATTCTGGGAGATGGTCGAAGATTGGCTGTGTTGTAAATATGTGGAAGCCCAATAAAAGGCAAAGTATCTCCAGTAGTGCGACTTGTTAAGAAACAGCAACAAAAAGCATCAAGGATGTCTGGTAGATAAGCAGAATGGGCCGGAGAGCGAAAAGCACATCGATAGAAGGCACATTAATGTGAACCATGTACTTTTCAACTCAACAGTAGGCAGCAGCGCAGGGGTAGTAGAACCAAGCTGGCAACGATTTGTAGGTGCTTGATGCTGGCGACTTATTTTTGTTGAACGGGAAAATTGCACCACAGGCAGAAACCAGAACAAAGTGCACAAACAAACCAGCACCATGAACTATACAAAAAACTAGCTGCACCGGTGTGCATAAATTATTGGCATCTCAAAATAGGCAAATAAGTGGAGCCGATCTGCCACACGTTCACACTTCGAGAGAGAGAGAGAGAGAGAGAGAGAGAGAGGGAGAGAGAGAGAGAGACAGCGAGGAGAGCGCGCTCACACATACACGGATAAATATACGGATACACGCTAGCGCGCGTTGACCGACTCAGCGCGAGAGTAAGCCAGACTGGCGCGAGCCTATAAAAGCAAGCAAGTGTGCGAAAATCGGCACTTGTCGTTCGGCACTCTTTGGCGAGCAGCAGAGTTAGTAAAACTCTCAGCGTATCGGAGAACGACGAATTGTTCTCGTTGATTGACAAGCTCCAGAGTTAATAAAGCTCTCAATGTACCCAATTTTCAGAACCGGCAAGGTAAAATACTTTGAGTAATCCTCCTTGTATTAAATTGAACTCAAATTGAATTTTCTTAATTAATCCTCCTTGTATTGGCAAATCGTTATAAAATTTAAGATTTGAATAAATAATTAAAATTAACTTAACAAAATTATCTTATCAATCGAGAAAAAACCTATTTCCCATTTAAATAATAAATTAACCAACGCCTAAAATTACTTACAATCAAAGAAGCTTGACTAGCAAAGACTAGTCAAGCATGTAATTAGAAACCACTTACGCCTAATTGCTAGGGTCGGTTGATCCTGAGAACAAGCCAAACCTGAGATCTAACACCCGGACCAAGACTTCTGAGCCGTTCCTACAAGACGTCGGGGTGGTGCACGAGGTCCCGGTGCGCCTAGTTAGGGTCACAAAGATTACACTACTAACAAAAATCGCTTGTCGCTAGAACTAACCACGCCCGCACATACACACACATAACACTTACATCGACGCTCGACTTCCAAACCAGAGGTGCAGTACGTCGCCCCGGCGCACGTCGGAAACGTCGATCACATCACAAAAACACACGTGACAGACGGGCACATCACAAATGGCGCCCAACGTTGTTTGCGGCTAAAGTGCGTTTAAAACTTTTTGTTTAGTTAGGAAAATTGTACGCAAAGCGCAAATGTATACATCACTAACTTTCAAATTGATAGAAGTATTTATAAGCGAAAATTTTCACAAAAACAACGTTAGGAATTAATTCAATGCGTAAAAGCATGTAGTTTGGTAATTAGATTAGTATTAGTACTATTCAATACATAGAAAATTATTATATAATTAATACTTTGTCAGTCAAAGAATTTGGCAAAAATAGAATAAGAAGAAAGACAGTAGCATAAGTTATTGAGGATTCCGTGCAAAAATTCGGACAGGAATAGCTTCTACTAGAAAAAGAACGGTTAAACGTGTTAGTGAAATGTTATTTGAGAGACAAACAATTTATTTCAAATAGAATCATAGCCATTAATGAAAAAATTAGAGAATTAAATATGCAGATTCACATAAGCCAAAACGTATCAAATAATGCGCACGAAAACTCCGGTATTAAGACGTTAAACCGCCAAGAAATCATACGATTAATCAAAAACATCATTTACAAAATAATAGACAATATCACAGATGCGGTAAAAGAATTAGCAAGTAGACAAAATCGGTTAGTGGACAATCAAGTGCAGATAATCAAATACTTAAACGATGAAGATTAAATAAACTACAATATTACACTTAAATAAAGTTAAATATTTCATAATAGTTCACACAGTATATAGATCAAATTAAAATTAAAACTCAATAGTTTGACTAAAATCAATAACATAATAAATTTAAATTCAGCATAACTTTCAAAATGAGTCAAACTTTCTGAAACGGACCACTAAAAATTAATTGACTAGTAGAATTCCGTATATGTTTTGGTAGATTTTGGAAGGTTTATGTGTGAAAATGTATGTATTGAAGTATTTTTAAAAAATTTCCATTTTGCAAAAAGTTATAAACAAATGAATTTTCGACCATCGCTATATTTCCGTTACTATTCAATAAAAATTAACACAATTTTAATGGTGGATTCAGAAATAGTAAAAGAATCGAATAAAATGTTTATAATGGTGAAAAAATTTCATTTGTTAATAAATAATTAATTTTGCAATAAACAATTGACGATTTAACTAACTTCTCCTTGTGTTAAAAAAAATTGTTTTTACGTTTTTATTCTTTAAAATATACACTAATCATCCGTGCATCAACATTATAGTGCACTCCATCCGAAAAGATGAACGAAATATTTGAACATTGCCGTGGATGCCCGAGACTGCGGCTAAGGCCAGAGCGTGATCAACCGAGCGACCATGTCTATTTGTTTGTTTATACGTTTTTAATGAAATGAATTCTAATTATTGTTTATTTACAGCGTTCATTTATTTTTTTTTATTACATTTACATTTGTAGACTCTGAGTAGCTTGAAAAAATCTTGTATTCTAATGAAGTTAAATTAACTGGTTTGTAGCAATGAAACTGACGTGTTCCGTTGATTGTTTTGGCTGTAGCAAAACGTTTCTGAAGTACTTTTTCGTGTTGTTTAGACTCAACTAATGTACAAAACTCAAAAATAATTTTCTTAAAAAAGTCACGCGCCCATTCGAACAGTTTTTGTATCGAAACAATAGTTTTTTCCTGTAAACTAGCGCGGTATGCGTTTATTTTCACGCAACCACCAATGCCACCGCAAGCTCCTTTTCCGTGTGCAGTGGCAAAGAAGTGCCATTCTGCTTTAATGTTAAAATCCTTCTCGTGGTTTAATAAATTCAAAAGATTAAATCTATTCGTATATTGCAATCCCGCTCCATCAAAAAAATAAAAAAGCTTTTTCACGTTTCGCACGCCAAATTTTCTTTGCAAAAACTGAATCATTTTGGAGTTGTATAGATGCACTCCAGTGGCATCGTAATTTTCGTACTCCGAAAAAACAACGAAATTAAGATGGTGTACAATGTTATCTTTTTTGTAATAAATTACATATACGTGCAATGATGCTTGGTCCTTACACCAATGTTGAGATTAAATAGCATTCTGCACATGAAATGAATAATTTTCAGAGAAATCAAGAGTGACTAAAAATTTGCCATGACCAAGTAACACTTTTCGTTCATTTAAATACTTTGGTTGTTGTTCTTCAGCGATAAAATCATGTTTTAAAATATCTGGTAATTCTTCAGTAATATTTTTTATAAAAGTACTAACACTTTCGGTTTGATTAAGTAATTGACATCTGTGAAGATGATTTAATTTATAAAAAATCATAAAATATATAAAAAAATGTAAGTAAATTGAAATATACAATACCTGTCAGTCGTAAGCCATTAATTAAAAGAAATTTTTTCAACATTGTACTTTTACAGAGTTTCTTTTAAATTATGAAGAATTCGATCGACGCCAGGACAATTTCGGCACTTTGATAAATAACAATCTGAAGTTGGATTTGAACAAACCATAGCTTTTAAAAAATCTCGATAAGAGGTTTCAAAATTGAATTTTTTACGTGCGAATTCTTCTTTAAGACCTCTCTGTTTAAGCCGGATATTTCCATGTATTACATACGCAAACGTTAGGCGTAGCTTTAGCGCGAACGGGGATACACTGTTGAGGCCTCAATGCTATAAAATCTGACAAAGTAATCTTCAAATTTGGGTATTTTTTTTTAAAAACCAGCATATAGATCATGAAGATCCCCCAACAGCAAACGTTTCTAAAAAAATATTTATTTAGCTACAGTTAAATTTAAGGCCAATACGGCGTCAGGCGGGCTGCCCCCCGAGGAAGTCCCTCCTGATATTTTTTATAAGTATCATAATAAACAACCTAATAGTACAGTTTTTTGTATCTTGTGTGATAGTGTTTATCACAAAAGTGACTTTAACAGAAAAGCAGCCCTGGTAGAAAATTAGCCATATTTTGGTCAATTTTTTATGGTCAACAAAGTTAAAATGACACCTATCTAAAAATTCTGGAAATGCTTCGAACAGAATTTCTAGATAAGTGTCATTTTAACATTTGTTTACCATAAAAAATTAACCAAATTATGGTTAATTTTCTACCAGAGAGGGGGTAAATATTTATCTACCATAGTGGTAGTGTGTAGTGAACGTAATGCGAATATTATAGCCTCAAAAATAGATGAAAATCCACGTGCTCTGATAAACCAACTTAAAGCACAACTATGTGAACAAAGTAAGCAAATAGACAAATTGCGACAAGAAAATGAAATTTTGAGAAAAGAAAATATATCATGGAGCAATAAACAAACAGTTACTCCCATGTACCTAGATTTTTATGAAGAACCGAATGCTAGTGCAATTAAAAGTGAGAATAATTTATTGAGAGAGTTAAACAAGACGCTGCAAGATAAAAATTCATTACTGGAACAACTACTTGAACGAGAAAGGAGTGCTCCAAAAACTAATATTAAAACATATGCTGAAGTAACATCGAAAGTTAATTTGCAAGTTAAAAGGGCACCAAAAATTATAGTGAAGAGGAAGAATGCTGATAATCCATCCAATATGAAGCAAAATTTTATCCATTATGTAGCAAAAGACGTGAAGATTCAAACAAAAAAACTAACAGCTGGAAGAAAAAATGACATAATAATTAGCTGCATGAATGATGAAAGTGCAAAAATTGCCAAGAAACTTTTGGAAGAAAAACTGTCACACCTCTACATAATAGACACGGAAGAGAAAAGGAAGCCAGTAATTAAAATTATAGGAATTGAAAATGTAAATAATTAGAATAATAGTACTTTGGAAAGTGATATATTTTATAGAAATTTTGAAAAGCTGGGTATACGTGGCAAAATCTTGCACACGTACACCAATACAAAAAATAAAACGCTAAGTGTAATTATGGGAATCTCAGCTGAAATGTACAAACAAATAAAAGAAAACAAGGACAGGATTTTCGGCGGGCATCAGAACTGTAAAGTTTATGATGTTATCAACGTAAAACCCTGTTTTAAGTGTGGAATGATTGGTCATAATGGTTTTTAATGCAAAAATGGAACAAATTGTATAAAATGTGCAGGGAAGCATAACACGATTAATTGTGATTGTCAGACAAATACATTCCAATATGTAAACTGTATATATTCAAATAATAAATTCAATATTAAGTACAATACGTGCCACAATCGTTTAAATTAAATCGGGCTTTTACTGATCATTACCCATTACTTATAGATATAGGTATAATAGAAAAACAACAAATAATCAATAATAATTACAATAAAATAAACTATAAAACTTTGAAAAATGTTGCAAAAGATAGAAATTGAAAACTTTTTAACAGAATAAATAGTCCAGATTTAGCGATAGAATCTATAATTAATGAAATGCAGATATGTGTAAATTTATCAGTAAACAATAATAAGAATCGAAATAAAAACAAAAATAAACAAGATCCAAGAAAAATATGGATCAGTAAAGGTATAATTAAATCAATAAATACAAGAGAAAAACTATACAAACTGTGGAAAAAATCCTGGTAATGAAAAATTGAAACGCGATTACAAAAAATATGCAAAAAACCTAGATAAAGTAATAGAAATGGCGAAATTAAATTATGAAAAACAGAAAATTGAAACATACAATAATAATCCTAAACACCTCTGGAAATATGTCAATGAGAAATTAAATGGAACAAATAAAGAAAGTGCAAAAATAGATTTCATTAAGGACTCAAATGGAGAAAAAGTGACTAATACCGATGAAATAGCCAACTACATGAGTGAATACTTTAGTACAATAGGAGAAACACTTAGTGAAAACATCATCACACAATCAAATGAAAGTGTAAATATGCCTTCTATGAACATAAACTCAATTTTCTTGAATCCAACTAATCATAGTGAAATAAAAAAAAAAATTAATAATATGAAAGATAAATCTGGAGGGGTTGATGGCAACAGCACCAAAGTCCTGAAAATGATAAATGATGATATTGCAGAACCTTTGGCCAAGATTTTCAATCTATGTATTGAACAATCTGTATGGCCAGATGAACTTCAGAAAGCAGATATTGTATCAATTCATAAAGGTGCTGAAAGACACAATGTTTCCAACTACAGACCAATATCGTTAATATCTAATATTGGAAAAAATTTTGAAAGAATTATATATGATATGATTTATAATTTTATTAAGGAAAATAAAATATTAAATGATAATCAATTTGGCTTTGTCGAAGGTAAAGGTACGAAAGATGCACTAAGATTTTTACCTAATATAATCTATAATAAACTTGATAAGAGTAAACCCTTAATCATAACCTTTTTAGACCTAGCTAAAGCTTTCGATACGGTAAATCATGAGATTCGATTAGATAAGTTATATAATTATGGAATAAGAGGCAAGGCACTTGACTTAATTAGAAGCTATTTAACAAACAGAAAACAAAGAGTAAAATTGCAAAATTTAATGAGCATTTACTGTAAAATTACAGTAGGAGTACCGCAAGGTACAGTATTGGGACCTCTACTTTTCATTTTGTATGTCAATGATCTTTTGAATAAACTGCAAAGTGGATCTATAGTATCATATGTTGATGACACATGGTAAAATGAATTATGGTATTATTGCCTGGGGAGGACTATATTTGAATAGTGCAAGACCGCTTCAAAATTTACAGAATAGAATATTAAAAATTGTATTTAAAAATACTTTTGCTAATGAAAACCGACCACTAAATTTAAATCAAAATTTTATCCTAAAGTCTTTGATCTGTCACTATGCTGATCTCCAAAACATATATATTAATCACATAACTAACACAAGAAACAAAAGTATTCGAATTCCTAGAATAAGTAAAACTGTAAGTAATAAAAATAGTTATATAATATCAATAAGAACTTTTAATTCATTAACAAATAAACTAAAAATTCTAACTGGTAGCAAACTTAAATTAAAAAAAAACTTAAGAGCTGGATTACCAAAAATATATAAATTATATTCAGATAAATATATATATATATATATATATATATATATATATATATGTATATGCATATACGTGAATTTGTTATTTTTTCTGTAAAGAATTATATAAATTGTTATCTTTTCGGAATTGTAAATTAAATTGTGAAAATATTAAAATGTGCATGTGGATGGTTTGCTGGATGGATATATGTAAGAATGTATTACCGCTGCAACGCAGATATTAATTAGATACTGGTAATAAGTCACTAATAAATCTGTACTTGAACTTTTGTAAAAGAAAATAAAGTCTACATGCTAACATCTTGACCGGATGGCTAAATGTTACTAGGACACAGGCCCTGCATGTATACTTCATCTTTCTTATTATATTTTTGGATCATTCTTTAGTTTTAAGTAGTAGTTTCTAGGTATACCGGACCAGCGAACAGGGAAAATTCCCTCTGCTGGATTACTTAGTAATGTAATGTTTTGTACACTTACTCTGGTTTAAATAAAAAATAAAAAATAAAAATAAAATAAAATATTGAAATATGTTTGACGATATGATTTTTATTAATGATTTATTATTACTGACACAAGCTAACGAAAAACGATAATAGTACATTTGAAACAATAAATATCGAATAAATATAATATACTGCTTACTGTTTCGTGTGTCCGTTTTCCATCTATTTTGACAGACTGAAAATCTTTCATTCCCGGCATTACTCGACTAACATCGTTTGAAAGGTAAAACTCATTAACTTCAGCTATCAGATCTGAATTCATAGCTCGTCCCATTTTTTTATCAGGCTGTGCACAGTATCCTTCTTCATTACGTAGTTTTTTAGCTGACCTTATCATACGTCTACTCATGTCGAATTCCCTTGCTATTTTTCGAATGGGTTACTCCACAGGGATCGTTGTTAATAAAATAATTTTTTGTTTTCTCGTTGATGCACGTAACATCGCTAATTTAAAATCACCAACTCAACTATTGCAATCAACATCAGTAGAAGCACTCAAACTACGTCTATTAATAGAATTGAGCAAAACTTCACTATCAGAATCAGATAAATCTAACTTCATTTTTTCCCAGGAGGAGCCGTGATTACTTCTTCTAAAGCAGCTTCAAGTTTCAGTTTTTTATTTTCATTATCAATATATCAACAAACAGAAAAATTTTATTCCATTTCTTCTTCAACATGTTCTGTTTTTTGTTCATCAACTTTTTGTTTTTGTGCTACGTTTTCTGCAATTTCGTTTGCGTTTTTTGAATGAACGAAATCTTTATTTTCGTACAGTCGCCTTTTACACGAAACGCAAGCAAACGACCCAAGTAAACTACTGAACTTTTGGTCATGCTTATCTGACAGTAAAAATAATTTATTTTTCACACTATTATGACCTTTTTTGTTAAAAGGATTACAACACTTCGGCGGTGGTGACACAATAAAAGCAAGCAGACTAATGCTCAGTGAAACAACAAATGCAGGTTAATACGTGCTATACGCGATTCTCATTTGTTTATGCGTGCGTCGTCTGTACTAAAGTCAGGAATTAGAAATCTCACGAGTTAGAAAATAGGCTTAGTCGATGAGATTTCAATAAAACATTGCTCGAGATTATTAATTTGATGAAGTAATCGTAAATTATTTAAATAATAATATTGTTACAAACTCATTAGAATACAAAATTTTTTCAAGCTACTCAGAATCTACAGTCGTAAAAGTAATAAAAAAATAAGTAAACGCTGTAAATAAATAATAATTAGTAGAAGTAGTTATTCCAAAATTGTGTAGATCTTTTATACGATATTAAATTAAATGCGTATAAAGAAACAAATAGGCATGGGCGCTCGGTTAATCGGAGCTGCGCTTAGCTTGGCCTTAGCCGCAGTCTCGGGCATCCATAGCAATGTTCGAATATTTCGTACATCTTTTCGGATGGAGTGCACTAAAATGTTGATGCACAAATGATTAGTGTATATTTTACAGAATAAGAATGTCAAAACAATTTTTTTTAACACAAGGAGAACTTAGTTAAATTGTCAATTGTTTATTGCAAAATTAATTATTTATTAACAAATAAAATTTTTTGATCATGAATAATATTTTATTCGATTTTTTTACTATTTCTGAATCCACCATTAAAATTTTGTTAATTTTTAATGAATATTAACGGAATTATAGCGATTTTTGAAAAAAGATGGTCAAAAATTCATTTGTTTAGAACTTTTTGCAAAATGGAAATTTAAAAAAAATATTTTAGGACATACAGTTTCACACACATACCTTCTAAAATCTACCAAAACATATATGAAATTCTACTAGTCAATTTTTAGTGGTCGGCTTCAAAAAGTTTGACTCAATAAAAGCCCCTATGTATACATCAGTACACCTAGAAGTGAATAAGTATAGTTACAAGAGCGCATAAGCGCGAATATAACAAACACAATAGCTAGATAGCAATGGCTCATTGATAGAATGTGTGACTTATAACGTAGAGGACACAAGATCGAGTCCACATACATCGAAAAATTTTTCATTGCATAAATCGTTAGTACACTTGTCAGAGAGTAAGACAATTTAATGAAAATAATTATTGAATAATAATTCAAATTTACAGAGAATTCCAAAAGTTGGGAGATAAGTTAGGAATTGACTATACCCACATTAGACTAATATACCTAGTACAAGTGTACTAGAGATGCGTAAGGTATCAATAGCTCAGCGGTAGCGTGCGAGTCTACAAATCCAAAGGATAGAGTATTTGTTCATTGTAGTCTTGATATTCCTTGATTCATTTTGTAGGTTGTTATCATTATCGGTTTTATTGTTTAGGATAAATTACAAATATATTGAAGTTAAATTGATATAGCTTTTTCAATCTATTGTATGCTGCATATGTTTTATAATTCTTTTGGTAGATATTTTTATTAATACACTTTGTTGTTATTTTAGACAATTTATGGAAAATTATTGTTATGGATACACTTAACTTTAAGATAAGGAACTTATTTTTAAAAGCGACGAAGTATTTTCGAGAGTTTGTTAAAGCGAAAAGTAAATTGAAATTTTTGTTGCGATGTCGGGCACACGACGTTTTTCCTTCACACCTTGAAATCTCAGGGAGAGCACTACTTGAATTAACTTTCAACAGTAAGTTTGCTGCTAGAAAAATGAGGAATTTTAACAATTATATTAAGAAAAAAGTTATCAATCTTGAAATTTCCGACTTGAATACTCACATTAGATTTTTAGATAAACACATTTAAAATCAATAATCGATTCACTAAGTAGAAAAACTTCTTCCTCACTTGTTAAAAAATTTATTGAATTTTATAATAACAATCATATCAAAGTTTACAATGAATACGTTTTCAACATACACAATAATAAATTCAATAACATAGTCAGTAAGAAACAGGTTAACGAACTCTCATTTCACAGTAATAGACGTAGCATCAACTTGAACCCGAGTGAACCCTCTCTCGCGCAACACAGGGTCGTTAATCCTTCAAACAACGTTACTCCTGACTTAAAAGAGAAATGGTTAGTTAATTTATCGAGTGTTGAACTCCCACCTTACGCTAAGGATATCTTAAGTTTAGGACAGAAATTTAATTTTTCAATTAAACTCAATAAACCCACTGTGTTTGAATTTTTAAAAAACGTTGAATTCTCCTTAGTGCTGTGTGACTATGCCGATATCGATTCGCAAAGCAATGATAACCTTTCTCCGTACCGAAACGAAATATTACAAACGGTTAATAGCTACATAAAAAATAACAATAAGTCTCACATTTCCTTTGACGATAAATTACTAAACGAAAAAATAGAGTTAACGAGCGAATTTTTAAAAAAGAATAGTAACATCTTAGTCACCAAAGCGAATAAAGGTAATGCAAGTTTGCATTGCAAATCCGAATAAATTGAGAAGGTAGAATTTGCGCTGAGTGATAAAAAATATTATGAACCTCTAAAAAAATCACCACTCACACAATTGAAAAATACGATCAAAGGTCTTGTAAAAGATTGGCAAAATAAAGGTGTTTTTGACGCTGAACCATGTTTCAAAGACGTATGTGTGTCCGGCATCGATAATTCTACGCTTCCCCGCGCTTATGGACTTGTAAAAATACATAAAAATAACTTTCAAGTAAGAGTCATCGCTTCAGCCATTGGTAGCCCTAGTTACAATTTAGATAAGGTTATTTCGAGACTGCTCAGTACGTACCTACCCCGGCCAGAGTCCTCAGTAAAAAACCGTATGGTTCTATAAAACGTCCTAGACAGAACGACCATTTCGGAAGATTTTTGTCTAGCCTCCTTCGATGTAGTTTCCTTGTTTACGAACATCCACAAGGATCTCGTTTACCAAGCGCTAGCAAAAAAGTGGAAGTATCTTAATGGTAAATTAAATTTAGCCTACATGAATTTTTACAATTTTTACATTAACATCCTCCTTAGTTCCACTTGCTTGTAATTTAATAATAAATATTATCAGCAGATCATGGGAGCTCCTATGGGTTTATGTTCAAGCCCATGGTTTGCTGATTTAGTGTTTGAAGCTCTAGAGACTTCCTGCTTAAATTCTATTGGGTCAGACGTTTTACTCCATAGAAGATATGTTGATGATTGTCTTTTAATAATTAGAAAAGATTCTGTAGATTCCTCTCTTAATTTATTCAATAATTATAACGAGTTTCTGAATATCACATGCGAAAAAGAGAAAGACAACAAAATAAATTTTTCAGATATAATTATACACAGAAAACCGAATGAGATCGCTCTGACTAATTGGTACAGAAAGGAAACTGCATCGGGTAGATACATAAACTATCTCTCACACCACCCTAGAACACAAAAAATCGCTATCATCTACGGCCTAGTTGATAAATGCGTTAAGCTTTCCCACCATTCCTTACACTTAGATAATTTAAACATTGCTAAACAATACCTAATTTGCAATAACTATCCTCTTGCCTTCATTGACAATTATATGAACAAGAGATTGCACCATATTGCAAATATTAATTCATTAATAATAGTATAACCTTACAAAAAGCAGTAATTTTCTTCGTAAACCGAAAATGATTTTGCCATACATAAAAAACCTTTCTATTAAAATTAATCACAATCTCCATAAATATAATTTTGTTCCAATTAACAAGACCTCTAATAACCTTAGCAAGTTTATCAAACTAGGAAAAGATGCCTTAGATAAGGGTGAAGTCAATAACATCGTTTACAAAATTGATTGCAAGGATTGTTCTGATACATACATATGAAGGAGTAAAAGAAACCTCAAACTCCGCATTAATGAACATAAAAGGGATGTCAAAAATAAAAAACCTTCTTCCGCCCTTGCACGTCTCGAATACCAACCATCAAATTAACTTTGATAACGTCAAGATTTTGGATAATGAGAAAAAATTAAAACGTAGATTGTTCTCAGAAATAATTAATATCTATTTTCACGATAATACTTTAAATTCCATGGAAGATACTAGATATATAAAAAATATATACAAATCCACAATAGATTTACTAAAGAGTAGGTTGCCGATGGACCGATGATTCCCCCCCCCCCCTGTACTATAAATAATTATTCTCTCCACGAGAGAAATACGCTGCTGCGATATACTAGTATAGCATACCTACGTAAGAGTGAACTTTGAATTTCTAAATTTGAATTTCGCGCGCGCACGTAGATAATCTCCAACCCTACCTTACCGTCCTACGTCCTTTCTCGCTGCCTCTCAGCTACCATCTGCTGAGTAGAGGTGGCGCGCAGAGTACCGTTTGCGTGCCACCTCTGCGTAACTTCTGTTACGCTAATACAGCGATAAATGGACTAACTCCTTTTCCCCTTCCTTTCCCCCGTTTTTCAAAGATTTTCGCGGTCCCAACCGATAATTTTTGCAATACACGGTTCAGTTAAGCTTAGCTCGCCGCTGACAATGGCCTTCCGCCTCGGCAGCTATATTAAATTATCCAGGACACGAAGAGTCTGTGTGGTGAAGTGTGGGTGTTTTTTAATGTTTTAATTGCTCCTAAATTACAATTCGCTTCAATTATATGTTTTTTTTTTTTTTTTAATTAATTATTTTTAACGTTAACTTACTTCCCGTTTCAGTCTCTTCGAATAAGATGACTGTATTTTTCTTTTCAACGATGTAACCTTTTTAGTTTTATTTATTGAGGTGTGTGTTCATATGTACTCGTTTTTATAACATTCTTTAACGTTGTATCAATTAATTTTTACATATTGTTTTAGTCTTGAGAAGGGAGATCGATAAATCCTCCGAAACGTCGACAATAAATAAATTTTAACCTGAAACATCTTGGTTCGTTGATGATCAATTTCCCAACATCTTTCAAAAAGAAAAACTATATTACGAACGATCACCTAATTACACATATAAATTTATGGAAAATTTTTTTATTTTATAAGAGATATCAGTAGTGATGGTTCGGGTCATTTACCTTACTTCAACACATGATCATCATTTACCTCTTCTGGCTGATCATGCGTGGATAGGATTTAAAGAATAATTAGTACATAGGAATGTTATTATGTTAATAGTTTCGGACTGTTAGTTTAAGTAGATCTCACAGTGTTTATCTCCTGTGCAGGTAATTGTTAATATTATCATGCCATGCGATAGTTATTTACCATACATTTATGTATGAATTGTGTACTCGTGATTGATAGACAAGATACTATTCAAATGTTTTTGAGAAAGAGAATCAGGCTCTAGTGAATAGGCGGGTTATTAGAATGCGTCTAAAAAAGAAAATAAGTTCAAGTATGAAAATAAACATTTCATGGAGTTATGTGTAGTGCAATTCTTAACCTTTCTTTTCATGTTTCGCTATAGTACATGTATCTTGTTACGTCAGAGTACTGTTTATTAGGAGTTTTGTGTGAGTCGCTAGTTTTACGAAGGGAAAACAGGAATGGAAAAGGATTTTGTGAAATATCAGTTTCGCGGACTTGGAATCTGTTTGATGGGTCCATAATGTCGTCAATTGACTGTATGTGTCTTTTTGCTGTACTGATGTGTAGTTTTTAGTGAAACATACAATAGATTGTAAAAAGTTTCAATGTTGGAGTTCTGTTGTTATAATTAAATCTAGGATTTTAACTGTTTTAATTAGGATTTTTACTGTTTTTCGTGACAAATTATATGAGTGAATTTTAAGCTCGACTTTATTTTAATTATCTCAAAGCAAAAATCTATAATTTATAAAGATAATCTGACATTAAAGTAATCTTCAATTCTATTAGAAAAGAATGTTTGAACAAAAATGTAGTATCATATTATCAGCAGTTATCAGTGGTATATTAATTTAGAGTTTTGATTCCTAACTGATAGTTTACTGTTATAAGAAATGAGTTTAATCATTAGGTAGATAACGCTGACAGGATCCGGATCTACTCAGATATATGGGCGGACTATGGCTTCGTGATCGGGGTATATATCTTAATTCGCTTCTTTTTCTTAGCGTATTACAACTTCCGTTTTCTCTAAAGATTGGTAAACCACATATTTCTACATGGTGCTTCAAATGGTGTCCATTGACTTCCCTCCCACAAACAAGATGGATTCTTTTTTTAATGCCCCTCGGTAATTACGTAGCGATTGAGACTTTGTAACCTTTGCTCATAATGAAATATAATAGCTAAACGTGTATTATTTTTATTATTAAAAATCTATAAAGATTCAATTGAAATAAAAATTCTAAAATAATAATACAGGTCTAGACGTATTTTCTCAGCATATACTCGGATAAATAAACGCCATTATTAGATATCCGGTATTTGGTTTCAAATGTCATGTTATTATTTTTCTGAATTTTAAAATATTGTTAATAAGTAATCTTTTTAAAAATTCTATCAATAGACAATTTTGTTTGCTTTAAACTAAAATCAGTAATTAAATCTATTTTTCTTTTACTATCAAATTCAAGTAATTTAATGCTTTGCAATTTAATTTAATAAAATCAATAAAAACTAATTTTGTGTTACTTAAGCGAAAGTAATAAATGTAAATAAATGAATTAATTGCAATTAATTTGATCAACATTATAAAAGGAATTCTCATTAGTTATTATAAAGTGAATTGAATGAATTTACGTCGATATTTATAATTGTATAGATTTTTAGTATCATACCTATAATAATCCCTAATAGTTCGTATTACGTACTCAAATTTTTCCTTATATATAGTTATCTCCTTTTTGTTAGAAAAATTCCAACTTTGAACTTTCAAATCTGCTTTGAAAAATAATCCTTCAAGGTTTATTTTAGAAACTTTCTTGTCGTCTATATAATTTTCCTCACTTATAGTGGTAGATACATCCTTCAATATTTCTATGCTGATATTCTTACGAATATTAGAACATTGTTTAGGATTTTCTTTGATAATCAGATCTTCTTGATCCTGTTGAGTATGATGTTCTGATTTTAGGACTACATTAGTTTGAGTAGGAGGGATGATGATGCTGGAATTTTTTTCCATCGACACCTTGCCTAATAATTCTTCGCAATAGTCCTATTCTACTTCAACTTCGCGTTCTTGTTCTGTTTTAATTTCCTTTAGATTAACTACAGTCTTATTGGCCTCTGGTGTCTGCGTTTGCGACTTCTGATGAAGTAAGACTAATGACATAAGCCCAAGGGCTGTCCTTTGATGCTCGATAGTGTTTTGGGCTGATTCTAGAGCTAACTCTTTTGCGTATTCATAAACTTGCGTATTCATACTTTCGCTGTACATGACGGTTTGGCTCTTCAAAATAATAATAAAGTATGTCGAATAACTCCTGATGATTTCTAAATTGATTGTCACGTGTAACCTTTTTACTGTTCTATGGAGATGAGACCATACTATATCTAAAAATTCTTTATCAAGAAATGACGGAATTAACCTCGTTAATTCTTGTAGGTTATCCGCTAATTCCCAATATGGCATGTTATGTCCATCATAGTGCGGCAGATTTTGATCGATGCTTTAGAGATTTGATCGTAGTTTAGTCTACGATTCACGTGACTAAAATACATTTTCGATAGCTTTGAATTCTTGTTTCTCTATTGTCTAATTTCTTTAAATTCTGAATCTCGCCATGCCTGCTCCCAAGCAATGTAATCCTCGATATCCCCTACCGTTGGTAAAGGTCTATCATTTTTATTGTCTAATTTTGATTTATTATTTGGAATCGTATATAATCCATTTGACCAAGTTGATTTCTCAAAAAGCTTTACTAAGTTCTCATGACTAATATCGTCAGTCGTTTCTATAATTTTTGCTGATTTTGATTTTTTCCATAGTTTATTTAACCTAGTATCCATACTAAAATTAGGTGTCTTTATAGAGTAAAATATAATATGCTAACTAATAAATCCTGCCTAAAACTTTCAGAATACATGAGTTAAAATACATACGTAAAAATTAATACTTGAATTTGATATCTATGCCTATCAAAATATTAAAGCTCTGTTTATTTTCTTAAGTTCCTTGGATAACGTATATAGTTTATACCTATAGATATTAAATTTACCTCATTTTCTTAGTAACTTTACTGCTATTTGTGATGCGGTGATCCGCATCATAACCCGGAAGGGTGCATTAGAAAACCGACACCGCGCGCGAAAAACCAGAGCGTAAATTAATGTATTTTCTATTTACACGAGCATCGGCGGAGGGAAGAAACACGGTAAGATACGGACAGCTAGCGGAGTCAAACCAGCAGACGTCAGCCGGAGGGAGAGAGCACGCGCCCGAGGCGT
>JAPYZA010001012.1:0-23485 GCA_030522685.1 Eupelmus azureus | reverse complement strand
TCATCCGAACAAAACGTCGAAGGCGAGACTCGCAATATATATACACACCCGCTCACCGAAAATAAAAAGAAACGAGAACGCAGAAGGAAAAAAACGTAAAGGAAGAAACGAAACGGAATCTAGTCCGCGCCGGGATTCGCGACTCCAGTGCGAGAGGCTCGTTCGGAAAATATGGAAAATCGATGCGAAAGAAGGGAGCAAATTTAGTTTGCAGCTCGTGTAAATATTTTACGGCGAAAAAAGAGGCTGGATTTTTTTTGCCTCGGAGTTGTTAATTTTTCATGCGCTTGTGTACTCTCTTAGGCTCAAAATTATGCTTTGGTTTAGAAGTTGGTTTTAGGTTCTTATGGCGGCTGGTTAAATGTGTGTTGATGGTTTTTGCTGAAAGAGTTTATAATGAATATTAAGTTTTGAGGTCGCTGTTCAAGTAGAGTAACAGAGATGATGGTAATTATTTTCAAGATTTTTTCTCTCATTATTTGAAGCTTTAAACTCTGGTATAAGCATTCAATCGATAATATGAAATATAAAGAGCTGATAGCTGTTCATTATGAGTTGATATAAGAATGTACTTAAAAAGTTAATGTAAATATTAATTTTGCCTCAGACATGAAATTTTATGCTTGTTAAAAAAGCCTGTTTGAACACTTCTATATTATGACTGCTATCGATTGTAAAATTACTATTATTTTTTTTAAATATAGTACCTTTCTCAACAATACATCATAATAAATAATTTTTTTGTTAAAGCCTGCAGATCATACTCTGAACAAAATACCAAACACTTCAAACTCTACAATAAATTCACGATCTCATCAAGCAAATATTTCACCAACCATCAGTTAAACACCATTAAATCAACCTTTTTAAACCGAAATCATCTAATAATTAATTTTCGTAACGCCGACATAATCCCATTGATTCTTCCCTCAGTTCTCAATTTTCCTCCTTACTCAGCTCCCTTTGTATTCATCCTCCATCTCCCTCGCTCAGCCGCTGGCAATTTGCAATTTCATTTACTGGTCAATGAGCAATAATATTTTTTTCTCCCCGAGTCCCTCGCTTATTTATAGCGAGCGCGTATTTTTACGCGATGCACTACAAGCCGACTTTTTTTACTATATGCATACCCAACCTCGACAGCGCAAGCCGATCGCAGAAAAAAAAATCCTCCAACTCCGCTCAACGAAACCTACTCCCAAGATCAAAACTAAATCGAGCCTTATAACAATCTTATATAAATTCGAAAAATCGATCGCCTCTCCACTTCCACCCGGCTTCGATTCAATTTCATTCCCCGCCGCTCTCTCCTGTGCAGCGGCGAGTGCGTCTGTATAACCATAGCGGTTTGATCAGCGCAGAGAGAAAGAGAGAGAGCCCAGGCTTTCCTCCCCTTTGTGCGCGAGCCGTGTACCTATATGTAGGGCTGCGAGAAAGACGCCCCGAGGAAAGGCACCTGGATACGTAGCGCGCCGCGTTTTTCTTCGCGCTCTTTTCTTTATCCCTGCGCGCCCGGGTACTCGCCCTTTGTAAGCGCGAGTGCAAGCTGCGTTCGTTTCTGCAACCTGTGTGTGTGTGTGAGTGTGTGTAGGGAAGCCGGTGCGAGCGGAATTGGGTTGGGAGGGTGAGCGAAGTTTTTGAGAGCTGCGTGCATGTGGTTGGGGAGATTTGAGTTGTTGAAAAGTGGGTGTCTAGTTTTGCCGGCGATGTGATTATTGCTGCGGATGTGGGTTGAAGTGTGGATGAAGTGTGGATGGTTGGTCTGGGGTGATTGGATAATCGGAAGGTCTCGATGTTGTGGATTTTTTTATAGTTGTTATGTGGATGCTTTAAATGTACCAAGGACATTTTTATTTGTGGAGTAAAAGTAACTATTTTTATTATTAAAGGACATGAATTGTTTGTAGATGCAAGTAAACATTTTGAATTTGTATTGTTTTTGCTGTATATCATGATAAAAAAATTGTGGCACACGTTGCGATCTTTCGTATATATTTCATTTTTCAAAGAAAAGAAAAATATATTATCCTTATTTACTACTAAATATAGCAATTATTATTGTATAATTTTTTAGTTGCGAGATATCATGAACACTAGTAACGGAACATAAACAAGAGAGAAAAGATTAATTCATTAGATGTACGACTCGCAATGAATGTTCAATCGATACTTGCAGTACAAAAATAGATGCATTATTATTAATGCTTTGTTAAACTCGTACATTGCATCTTGAGCGCATCGATTATTTTGAATGATTACTAACCGATGACGAGTTTTGTCAGAAGCAATTTTTACTTTATTAACATGTTTTTATTATAAGGAAAAATTTACGATGACTTCATAATAAAACAACGAAAAAATGTTTTGACTGTCAATAAATTTTCGATATTGAATTATTCGATCGTAAACTTCGTTGACTGGAAAAAGTTTCTAATGTTTTTTAACGTCTTGTTACAGATCTCTACTGGCATGGAGCTAGGAGTGCACTGACAGCGATAGTTCACAAGGTGACTATAATTTTTTTCTTTTCTACCGTAAAAAAAAGCAAATAGTTCATTAATCTTAGAAATTTGTACGCAATCAGTTCGTAATACGGATCTTACATTGAACAGAAATATTTTTAATCGCAGCAAGTTGTAAATTTAATTAATGATCTAATCGGTAAAAAAAATTGATTCGGCATGCAGAATTGAATCTTGAATCAAACAGCTAGTTCGATTTGTCTAACGAAGGTTTTAATTATTACAGATCTTGGTTTCTATGCATTGCCTGCCAAAGAAGAACTGAGCCCAATGTTTCCACACAATTCTAGTTCACATGAGATTTCTACCGAAACAAATGCCTTCGTACAAAATTCCAAGGTGAGTTTAATGGTTTTTTGTAAAATTATTTAACAAATCATTATTTGATATAATTATCCGGAAGTTATTTTAAAATATTCATTTTCAAGTTTTAAAGTAGTAGTACTTTTCAATGATAAAATAAGTATTTAAAAAATACAATTATCTAAATTCATGTACTGATTCGCGATTAAGGATAACGTTTGCAGTAAAGCCATGAATTAGACCGTAAAAAAGGTAAAGAAGCACGTAGAGTATTACATTAACTACTTTTTAATTAAAAATGAACTTCCTTCATAGATTGCAACATGATACTCGTAAAAGACTTTTAAAGAAACTTTTTAAAGAATAAATCTCCTTATTCATATTCTAATAAAATGTTTATTTCGATATATTGTAACAAATCTTCAGATAAAAACTTGCAAAAAAGACATCTTCGACCGGTTTTTCTTGCTACAAGCATCGCGTATCGACATAGATAAATAGTTACGCAAATGAGAGTACTTGCATCGATTCTCTCTGTATTTTCCGTCAATTTGATCGCGATGCTCGGAATGTTACTTTATCAGGTCGATGCTGCCGTAGTGAAAAAAGGCTTATCTGAATTTTTGATGAACCGACTGTTTTACGTGATATTGGCTCTTAATTACAAATAAATTTATCTGTTTCCAAGTAAACATTATAAATCATTGACAATGTCTTTAATATTCAATAAAAACTAGAAGAAAAAAATTATGATAAGCGCTACTTGCGCTGTTTTTTAATGATCTACTTAGCTTCTTTGTAAATACACTATTAGCAACAAGTTTCTAGCTAACATGATATTTCCTGTTTTAAAGTAACAAAGTACTACTTGAAACTAATTTAAATAATAGTAATTATGCAAGAGCTCTCGGTCTTGCTTTTGGAATAAATTAGAAAAAAATATTTTGATGTAGATTTAGATCCAGAGATTTAACAAAAAACCTTTGTTTGAATCTGTGATTGCAGGGGGATGTAGTAGTATTAGAGGGAAGCAGTCTGAGTGGGGTGGGGGAGGGGATAGGACCAGAGGACGCTGGGTACTGTGATATCGAATTCATAAACAGCAGCAGCATGATGGCAGCACCTACCAGCCACCCCGAAGCTACCGCCGCCAATGACTTCTCAACCGTCCTGTCACGCCATTCTGGTACATAGTTTTTCAATATTTTTAAATAAAATTTTATCTACCCGATAACTAGTTTGTCACTGATAATAAAAAGCTGAACAATTTAGTTAAGAGCCAGCTTTTCTATTAGAAAAAGCTTCGTTTTTCTTATGTTTATTATTTATTACTTGTCTTATATAATCTAGTTGGCTACGCGAAGTAGTTAATGGAATTTTTCACGTAACATCAATTTTGCATTTATTAAAACTACGTTATATAGCGTGATAGATAACAATTTGAATGATAACAATTTGAATGCTTACAGGTGAGCTCGGCCTGGCCGGTGTGCGCTCGGTTCGGCGGTCGCCTTCGGCAGCAGCAGCAGTATCATCACCATCATCATCTGCAGCCGGCGAGGGCGCCGCTACGAGCAACAGCAGCAACAGCAGCAATAACATCAGCAGCAGTAGCGAGCACGACCACAATAAAAAATCAATCGCATGCAAGCTGGCTATGATCAGCGGCAGTAGCGCGAGCAGCCACAAAACTTCAGAACATAATCATCACAAGTGCAGAAAGCAAAGCAACACGGCTCACCGCCAGCGTCTAAGCGCGCGACCGGCCAGCCAAGCCGCTAACTCTAAGTCTACGTCTAAGCCGTTAAGTGATAATAAGGATAGCTTTAGCTCAGTAAGCCCTAGGGTACTAAGCTTAAGAATTCGTCTTAAGATGAACAGCAGCAGAAAGTACAGCAACAACAACGGGGGCGTCGACATTAGCAGCAAGGACAGCAGAAGAAGCAAAAACAAAATAAACCGGCCCTCGGCGACAGGGCCAACACCTAGCCTAGTTAGGATACCCAAGTCTGACGGCCAGCGGGCCCTTAACCTTAAGGCTAAGCTTAGTCATGTAAGTTACTTTAAGCCGAATAACTCCAAGTCTGTGATATCGCTCAGCTCGAGCAGCAGCAGCAGCAGCAGCGGCGGCGGCATCGCCAGGTGGCTGAACCACAGCCGCGGCGGCGACGGCCCGAGTAGTCTCGCGCGCACGGCCAGTTCTTCCATTACGCTTATCGTTTCCAAAAGACGCGAGCCGCAGTCGCTCGGCGCCAAGGCCGTCGCTACTATTACCAGCATCAACAGCGAGTACTGCAGCAGCCGCAGCAGCAGCAGCGGCAACGGCAACAAGCTCATTGTTGCCATCGAGCTGTTGCGACGACTAATAAGCGCATTATGTGTTCCATTAACGATAAGCACTCCGCCGACGGCGCGGCGAGAAGCGAGCAAGTCGCGGAAGGCCGCGCCGCGGAGAATAATCGATGGTATTAGCTGTACCGAAGCAACAATATGTACTGTTGGTGCTCTTTCATTTCAGAATAACAATAAGTCTAACGAGCCTCTAAACATTAGCTTTAAGAGCGTCGCTGCCCGCGCAGCCGCACGACAAGAGATTCACGTTGTCGCGTTGGCAGCGCACGAGCGCGAATCTAACCTAACACTTAAGTCTCTGTCTAAGTCTACGCCGAGCGTTAAGTCTAGCGATAAGTCTGACACTGATGTTGTTGTAATAATAATTGATAACGACGACGCGTCCCGCGGAGCATCATCGCCGCGGCCAGTAAGCGCCGCGGCAATAGAGAAGAGTGAGGAGAAGGAGGAGAAGTGGAGCCAGGACGACGTCGGCCAGCAGATAACAATGCGGCCGAACGCAAACATTCCTACACTGACTACCTGTGAGCCTACGATGACGCTTAGGTGCCAATCGACCACCGTCAGATCCCGAACGAACGATGTACCTGCTGAGCCTCGTCTCGATGACCAACACCATGATCTTAATGATGAGGTAAGAAAGTTTTTACAAAGAAAACAGGTACAAACATATTTCTTTGTACAATTTTTAGTTACTAATATTTTGCTTAAATTTCAGAAGAAGGAGACGAGCAAGACTACGAAGATGACGAAGAATAAGAACGATATGAGGGCTAACCTCGTGGAAGACTGCAAGGACCTCCTTGCCGATTACCGAGTCACTAGCGATCCACATCGCCTGACGAGACTGAGCGAGGCCTTGAATACTCTGATGATAACTCGTGATCAAGACTACTCACCTAAATCTACTATGACTAGCGCAAGCGCATCATCATCGATTACTTCCTACAGTTGCGGCGCTGACGCTTACATTCTCAGCTACAAAGAGCGTTGGGGCATTCCTAACGTATTAGGACTTGTTGGCGGTGGTGAGAGCTCACTGAACAATAGCGCCACGGCCAACTGGGCTTCAGCCCAGCCTACTACCCCGAACAATAACAACCAGGCTCAGTCGGGCTGGGGTGGTGGTGGTGGTGGCGGAGGCGGTGGCACGCCCGGTAATCAATCTACCGTTGGCGGCCAAGCTGGACCACCTAACAATTGGCAGAGCGTAACCGGGCCGAGGGCTATCGGCAATCAACTCAACAATCAGAATCCCAACCAGAACCAGAATCAGGGTCCACCGGGATCCCAAAACAATCCAGGTAAGTTGTGCTTTCTCGATTAAATGCCGGATGAATTTACTTTTTGACTTTATTTTCTCCGAGACGTTTACTAAAAATTTCATTTCTTTCTTTTCAGGATCAAACAATCAATCTGGTCCACCGATATCGCAACCAATCTCAAACAATCAGTCCCAGTCAAATCAAGGAGGCGGCGCTGGTCCTGGCTCTGCCGGATGGAATCAGGGTGGTGGCAAACCTGCCAACCCTGTCGTCGGTCCTAATAATGCTCAGGGCCAAAACAACAATGGCGGCAATGTGCCACCCCAGCAACAGCAACAACCACCACAGCCTCAACAGCAACAAGCTCAGCAACAACAGCAGGCCCAGCAACAGCCACAGTCGGGACCTGCAGCAGGCAATAATAATCAGCCATTGGCTAACTCCGCACCTGGAAGCGTAACCGCTGCCACCACGCCGACTACTAACAATCCTTCTACCAAGCAACAACTCGAACAACTCAACACTATGAGAGAGGCACTTTTCAGCCCTGATGGCTGGGGATGTGTAAGTTTTCATTTTATTCTTACGAACAAAGTGTTAAAAATCTAAAATACTATTGATTGAACTATTTTTTTTTTTTTTATTTAAGATTTTATTCAAAGTAGAAAGTAACTAAAAATATATTAAACCAATAATAAATCTTCCTGTTTCAGCAACATGTAAATCAAGACACTAATTGGGACGTACCAACATCACCTGAACCAATCATGACCAAGGACGGACCACCGATGTGGAAGCCACCAGTAAACAACGGCACTGATCTTTGGGAAGCGAATCTGCGTAATGGCGGTCAGCCGCCACCCCAGCAGCAAGCTAAGACACCATGGGGCCACACACCCTCGACCAACATCGGTGGCACCTGGGGCGAGGACGACGACACCGCCGACTCATCCAACATGTGGACGGGCGCACCGGCCCCAAGTCAGCCCAACTCGGTCCAATGGCCAGGTGGTTCTGGCAACCAGACCGGTATGTGGACGGCGAACACCACTGGTGCAGCAGCGGGAGCCCAAGGGCCAGCTGGAGGTAGGCTTTTGTGAGCGCCCGGGGAAAAAGGCTCGAGCCATTTATACGGCTTTTAATACAGACAAGCGAGTGTGTTTTCCTTTGACATAAAAGAGAGTATCCACCTACAAATAACTAAATTTTTGTAATTGCCTTTACGTTTCAATGTAAATTTTCCAAAATAATTTATAAAAAATACCTCGCTCGCCTATCGCGCTTACTCTCTCTAATCTACAGAATAGCATAAAATATTTCTGATGCTTTATTAATTTTTTTTTATCAGGCTTGGGCTTAATTATGATCTAAAAGAATCGCTAGCATTTTTCTTATAATTAATTCTAGTAAAGCTATATAATATTAAAATTTTGTGATTGAAACAATAATTATTTTGCTTTTCGAAATGTTTTAGTTTTTGTTGTATTATTTGCTACATTTAATACTTCGATTGAATTAAAGATAAACATTATTTAATAAATTATTTTTAATGCTAATGATAAAATAATGCTAATTATTTTACATTTTAAAATATATATTATATAAGTACGTGTGCTTTTGCGTTGCATTTTACTACAGCTTAATATGAAATGCCTGCACTCTGGTACTCACAAAGCTTTAGGTTAAGTAATTAACGTTGATTGTTTGCAATTGTGTTTTCATGTATTTTTAAAGCGCTTTTAGCTTGAATTTAAGTAAATGTTTATTTGATATTGCTAATGTTCATTCGGTTATAAAAATTAATTTCAAATCGACATTTTCTTAAAATCAATATATTTATATCCATATACAATCACTTTTTACTATGAAAGACGTGGTTCAGATGTTTGTTGTAATAAAGCACAACTCAAAGTTAAGACGAAAAAAGTTACTGTTTAGGAGTTGTCTCCATCTGATTAAAAGCAGCATTTTTCGGTAATGAGTTATAAATTTATACCAATTTTCTCATACAGCATTTTACCTATTGCTAGATCTACTAAATTGACTTTCTTTCAAATTATGAAAATTGATCACATATTACTTTAAAGTTATCAACAAAGGAGAAATGCCTAAAGCCTTTTGGGGAATTTTGCATTTTTAATCGTACTCCCGTTCTTTAAACATTTTGAACCACGTTTTACTTTATCAAAAAATTTTTTTTTACTGTGACTCTTTTTGCAAAAAGCAGTGATATGTATATTTCTGAGTAGTTTCACTAAACTTGATCTATTAATTTATCTAAAGTTACTTTTTAATACAGAATCGGCAAAATATTTGTGAAATATAGTATAACTTAATAGAGTATACTATGAGAAAATAATACGAATTTAATTTCTAAAATAATATTCAAATAATTATTTATATTTATTTCATATTTGATGTTCAATACCTACCAATATGTATTGGCTGCATTTTTTATTAAAAATTAAACTTAATTACATTATACAAAAACAAAAATATGAACGAATATAAATATTTTTGTACGATTTGTTAATTAATTATTTTATATGTAAATTCATTCCGAGATGACTTCTATTTTTTACACAAAACAATAAAATCTTCACACTCCTCATAACGAACAATTAAACCGTAAATGGCACGTTCACAGCTGGATCGAGCTGGGGCGACCCGCGAGTGGACCCACGCGACCCGCGTGAGATTCGCTCGGTGGATCCGCGCGAAATGCGCGGCGGAGACCCTCGCGACCACCGCATGTCTCTGGATCCGCGCGAGCAGCACATCCGTGTGATCGACCCCATGGCACGCGACCCGCGCATGTCAGGCGAGATGCGCGGCGATCCGCGCGGAGGCATTTCTGGCAGACTCAACGGCGCCAGTGCCGACGCCATGTGGAACCAGCCACCAGGTAAGCAGAATTTAAACAACCTCCGTTATTTATGCCATTTCACTTCAATGTAGATGTGTTATGCCTTATACGGTAGTGCTTAATACTAATTAGTCATTGGTATTTTCTATGTTCTAAGAACCAATGACTTCGTTAAATCTTATAGCTTGTTCGAGTTCTTTGAATTTTGCAGAGCTTCAATTTATTATTTTTATGTCAAGAAAAATAGTCAATATTAAGCGGGATAATGTATAAAATATTAGATAATTATTAAAATTTTGTTTTTTTTTCGTGCACTTTACTATTTTTATAAGAAACACTTTTTTATTATTTCCTAAGGGGAAAAAAGTGTTTTTAGTACAATCATTTTATTAAAAAATTATTTTTTAGTGATAATTAGAACGAGTAACAATGAAACGACCGAAAAATGTTTCAATTAAAAGCTTGGATACGCATAGTCTCGCATATCTTAAACTGTAACTGTCAGTGTAATTCAAACTATTTTCGCGTGTATCAGCACGAATCACAAGCATGTCGTCGAATACGCGTAGCTTAGAAAAGAACATGATTTTTTTCTCTTGATAATTCAGAGAGGCAAGAACGACCGCTAAATAACGAAATTGCCTACGCAGGACCACCCCACCACCAGATACCAGGACACCAGCATCCGAGCGGTCCGCCTGCCAAGATGCTCGCACCGTCGAGCATGAACCAGTGGTCGGCTCCGCCGCCTAAGGAGATGATGCCAGGCAAGCCCTCCGGCTGGGAGGAGCCATCGCCTCCCACGCAGCGCAGGAACGTGCCGAACTATGACGACGGCACCAGCCTCTGGGCGAATCCGTCGGCAAATCAGCGGCCCATGCAAGGCGGCAAAGTCTCGCACTGGAAAGACGTGCCAACTCAGAATATCGGCCGCGGAGGTGAGATTTTTCGTCTGCTGTAGATTTACTCTTCTTATTTTGCTTAGACTGTATTAATATAGAATCAATTTATGCATTATTCAACCAATTCATTATTCGAGATATTACATTATAATTATTGAATGTTACATGCTTTTTCTACTTACTTTACTGTTCGTTTTATTTGAAAAGATAATTATGGTAAGCTTCGGTATGGTGAAAAACGAAGCTGCAAAGTAAATAATTAACTTACACTTTCATATCAATATACCCCTGTCAAGCTATAAAAAATTAGTCTTACTTGTGAGAGCAGAAAAATTTCAAATTTCTCCTCTCACAACTACAACGATAATCATGAACCATAGATTCCACTCCTTATTATTTTAATAGTTTGACTATCAGATTGACACGCCATATACGTTGACATATTTTAAGAGTACGAATTCTGTCAAATTAAACGCATTCTGTACAATCAACAGCTGATCTGACAAATGTATAAAATTTGTTAATTCTATACATTTTTTTTTTCATTGCTTACTAAAAAAATCTTTATATTTTCTAAAAAATAAAAAATAAAAAAATATTTCGTTTTGCATCAGGTATGCCGTGTCCTCCTGGAATGTTGCAAAACCAGATGCCAGGTCAGCCGGGCATGAAACCCGACTCTGTCGGAGGAGGTGGTGGAGGTGGCGGTGGTGGCGGTGGTCCCATGTGGGCCGCGCACCCTGGAAGCGCTGGGCCCGCCGGAGGTGGTGGTCACAATGGCTCCTGGACAGACGGTCCGCCCGATACATCCGGTTGGGGTGAGAGCAAGTCGCGCAATCGTAGATACCCAACGATGAGCGCTGCGATTAACGAAATAGTGGACCCGCGTACGGGTAAAACTCTGTGGGATGAACACCAAAAGCCCCAACCGATGGGCCCAAGTGGTGTAAGCAATTGGGCCGACTCTGACATGGATCCCACTAGCAGCTGGGGTCATACGACCAAGCCCGCTCTTACCAAGGAGCTCATCTGGAATAGTCGCGAATTCCGTTACCTCTGCGAAATGGGCTTTAAGGTTGGTATTATATTTATTTCACTCTGACGTAGTGGCAGCATTAAAGCTTCAATATAAAACAAACGATAATTTTATTTTTGTCATTGCAGAAAGAAGATGTGGAAGTGGCATTGCGTAGCCGCGAGATGAATCGCGAAGAGGCGCAGGAATTACTGAGCCAGCTGCGTCCGGTTGACCAATGGCGCCGGCACGATGGCGGCCATTCGGGTTACGATCCAGGCAGTCAGTCGGCCAGTGCTCAGTCTTTCCCTCGTTTCAACCATGTCACCCAGCAAATGGCGTTCCCACCGGTAAGCAGACAAACAAACTTAATAACGCGGTTTTCTTGTTTTTCTATTTTCCAATTCGCCGTTTGAAACCGAATATTCCTGTACTCCTTCTGCACAGACTCACATTCTTCCTTACTTCAAATTTTTTTTTTGTTTTGTTTGATTTTAATTCTGGTGAGGCGTGAGCCCAACTACTTCCATTCTGAACTCGCAAAATATTTGATTGTTAGTAGCGAGTATGATGCGAGATTTGAGCATGAACGATTTTGGCATTTCGATAATGTACAGTCGTAGTTATCATTTAACTTTTTTAGAGTCAAAATCAATCACGATTTTCTTGGTCTTAATTAACGAAAATAATTTTTCGTTAATCTGCGACTGTGCATTCTAATTATGGTTTAAAGTAGTTTTCTCTTTGAGTGGCAAACAATTATATTAAAAAAAATTAAAACTTAAAATACAAAGTGCATTATTAACTTTTTTGAGAAAATAAAATTTCTCATGGTTTGTTTTTTACTATAAAAAATTAATGGGTGTCTTGTACTGCTCAGTGAACTACTGGTTGAATGCGTGGTACATGGGACGCAATTTTATATGCAAGGGTGCAGGCTTCACACTCCTCTTTTTATTTATCAATTTTTTGTTTCTATTGAATCTCTTGTCTTTGGCTTTTTCTCACTTCCTTACTGTATTAATTTATAAGTTTTAAGCGGCGTTTAACAGTGCGTTATAATTATTTTCGAAGCACCCAATTTGGTTTCTTCATAAAATAAAAAGGTATTTCGTTTGTCACTGAAACTCAGAAATATATTAAATCAGTCAAAAAATTTAAGTAATAAATTAAAAATCGATCAGTTTTTAGATATAAAATAAAATTTTAACAATAACTAAACAAATTTTAAAAATACTGAGTATCAGTAACAGACGTTTTATGCAGCTCAAAAAAAAATCGAAATTATGCCTAAAAAAATGAATAATTTCAAAATAATGCAGAGCTATTAGGCAAAATTTCTATGAAAGGTAATAAGAAACCGTGAAAGTATAAACAAAACTATAACAGAGCGACGTATAAATATATGTAGATATATAAGCATACAACAAAGATAAATTATATGAGAGATCGAGGGTGGGTGTGCTCGTAAAATTGGTGAAACACGTGAATTGTGCGTGCACACAGGGGGTTGGCGTGCCGAGCGGCGCGGTAGCCGCGGCTGCAGCGGCGGCGGCCGGAGGCTCGGTCGCCGCCAGCGCCAGCCTGATCAAGCTTCAACAACAGCAACAGCAGCAACAGCAGGCCGCGGCCGCTGTTCAGCTACAGCAGCAGCAGCAGCCTAGCAGCAATGCACCCCAGCCGCCCTTCAACCAGGTGAAATTCTCAACAATTCCCCCCAACACCTCCACACATACATATTTCTATGTATACTGGAAAATGAAACGATTATGTATATACATCATTCAACCACCCTGTCTATAATCTATCGTTTTTTTTCTCTAAATTTTTCATTTTACAAAGTTCACTTTTTTCGTTTCACTTTTCTCTTTTTCTCTCTCTGCAAAGCATTGCGTTTCATAATAGTATTTTTTATATCAAATTTCTTTTTATTTGATTATTTTTGAGTTTTTAAAATATTTTTTCTTTTTTAATGTCTCATTTAAATTACTGTTTATTTACATATCTACTTAGCACCAATTGATATCAATTAATTATTAATATTTGATTTTATTTAATGTGATAATTTTTATTATTTTATAAAATTTTTATTAAATTAATTTTTACATCTTTTATTCGTGCAACGCTTGTTATTTTTTGCACATATCAATGTTTACTTTGCACTATTTATGAATAAGTTTACATTTTTATATTTTAAGGCAATGTGAGGCTTTTATTATTATTATTTACAATTACAACAATCTATTTTTTTTTTTCATTAAATATTCAGTTTAATGGAAATATCCATCTGATGTGACGTTTTTTGAAGCTTCAAGATATTAGTATAAGATTTTGTATGTGAAGAAAATCGATAATAGGATAGGTCTTACATTGCCTTCAGGTCATTTATTGTTTCCATAGTTATACATTTCTTTCTTAAGTAACTTTTTAGCTAATAAAATACAAACTAAAATTATATAAATAGTTCTTATAATAATAAATAAAAATACTTTACTACTAAAAGTTACATAAGAGAACATTTTTGCAAATTATTTATATGTAGTATATAAATAATTATTAGTCTAGTAGTCTTATATAAAATATTTTTCGTGCATTTTTATCTTGCTAATTCGCGTATTCTTTTACATTTTGGCTACCCTCGTTATTTAAGGCAAGAAAAATATTCCATACGAAATTCTGCATAAAAGAAACTGCAATTGTTTATACATTAGCTGTTGAATACACGATTATTTTTTAGTCTTACACTTATATACAAATACAACTTGTGTACATATCAGAAAATGAAGGTGAAGCTCTAATCCGAAGTGCGAATAGTTATGTACAAATTTTTGCGTCGTTATCCACATTTTGCCTTGTGTGATGACAAACAAAAGTCAAGCGATACTGGCTTACAAAAAGAACTGACTTTCCGATATTAGAACTACCGTATCGTTCGTGCCGAATTGCTCTGCTATATGTAGTCACTGGCTCTCGACGAATGCATTCTCTTATTATGTATCAAAATCGTTATTTTTGTCGCAGGCTTATGCCAAACATATGTTTATCCTTGCATGATTTTTGCTGCATTAGCTCTCTGCAATGAAAAAAGCTTCATTCGTAGCTTCACTTTACCTTGCAATTATTTCTATTAATTTATTTATTTATTTTTTTCTTTTTCTATAACTAGGTAAGTTGATAACTTAAGCGTTTGATATTTATTTGAAACATTATTGGCTTTATTTGCCTGAGGACTTTTTTGGTTTGTGTAATTTGCATGCAGTTTTGCGGTTACTTAGACTTTTTTTATATTTGCTTTTTATTACTACGCATCTGTGATTCTCAAGATATGTTCAGCAATCTTGAAAATTGCAAAAATGACTATTAAATACTTAAAAATGTTTACTATTTTGTTGTTATGAAATTTTATCATTGTTACTATAATCATTTCTTAATATGTTACTTAGGTTTATTCCATCGATCTCTGACAGAAAAAATTAATTTGTTATTGTAGATTAATTTGAATTGATTGATTTTTATATTCTTTTTAATTATGATTTTTGTTTAATATTTCCAACATAATTTATCGATTTTTGTTCCATCAGGGATGCAAGGGTCGCAGAGCCTAATTTTCGATTTTGCACGACGGATTAAAGTGGATAAAATAAAACACTTTCACATTGTATTGCTTTTAGCATTTTATCATGTTTCTTACTCACATTTACGAATCACGCATTGACTTCACTAAAGATTTAGCATTTAGCATTTAATGTTATATGTAAATATTAAATTAAGTTTTACTGTAACATTAAGCCAAATATTTAAATGTATCAAACAAATTTTAGAAAAATTAACAATTTTACATTAAATTTTTTTCAAAACTAATTCAAAATATATTTATAAAGTTAAATTTTTACTCATGATCATAGTAACAGATACACTGTTTTTAAAATTAAAAGAAATCAAAGGTAAATTAGATTAACTATATTTAATTTTTGAATGTTGTTGTTACGATTTTCATGTAAATTCGATGTGTCTGCTACAAAAAATTTTAAAATTTCAATGCACATTATTTTTAAACAACATAAACACGCTTAAAGATGTATTCTGATTTAAAATGGAAGTTTAAAAATGATTTTTTAAACGCTGTTATATCAATTTTGATATGATAATAGAAGCGTATACACAAAATGTAGACTATAAGGAAATAAAAGTAAATTTTGTATTGTTAATTAGATCTTCCTTAAATGATTTCAATAAAACAAAAATTTTCTTCTCTAAAAAATTTCAGAAAGGGTATTTACAGAAAAAAATTTGTATTCAATTAACCAGTACAGCATAATATATTAATTTGTATATCGATTTATTTATAAAATTCAGCTTTTTTAACAAATTTTTAACACCAGTCTGGTTGATTGTATTCAATACTTATGTATGATTGGATGCAAAAAAAAAGAAAGGTTAAATTCGTATACTTAAAAAAATAATAATAATAATACAAGAGTAACAATAAGTATAGTCTCAACTGTTAATCTCTCGCAGTTTATATTTTGTATATATACGTACTACTTTTATATTATCAAAAACAGTACAGCAGGGTTTAAAAAATCATTTCTAAAATTTCCCTTTTGAAACGAAAGCAAGTCTCTAAGAAAAATGATCTCACGAGCCTTCGCAAACGAAACAAGAACCAGCTAACCGTCTTTGTAATCGAAAATCGCAGGCATCACGCACGCCACAGAACCAGCCAAGTACCCAGCAGCTGCGCATGCTCGTCCAGCAGATCCAGCTTGCCGTTCAGGAGGGCTACCTCAATCATCAGATCTTGAACCAGCCGCTTGCGCCTCAAACTCTCATTCTGCTGAATCAGTTGCTCCAGCAGATCAAGGTGCTGCAGCAGCTTCACCAGTCACACACTATGCAGAACTCGCTCAAGGGCAACGGCCAGACTGTCCTCCAAATCAGCGTCCAGATCACCAAAACCAAGCAGCAAATCGCAAATCTCCAGAACCAAATAGCGGTGCAGCAGGCCACTTATATGAAGCAGCAACAACAGCAGCAACAGCAGCAACATCAGCCACCCACGACGCCCTCTCAGCCGTCCGACTATTACAAGCCCTCGGTTCACGACCCGATGAGCGCGCTACAGAACAGCTTCAGCGATCTTGCCATGAACAAGGAACCAGTGGTCAGTAGTGCATTCGATATTTTCAAATGTTTTGCTTTTATTTTATCGATGTTTGAAGTTGATATAAATATTCAAGATAATATCATGTGAAACAGCGTGCCTCAAATTTTCATATTTTTCCATTTCAGAGCCAACAGCAATCTCGACTTAACCAGTGGAAACTACCGTCGCTCGACAAAGACAGCGACTCTGTGGCCAATGAGTTTTCGCGCGCTCCCGGCAGTACAAGCACCAAGCCGCCCACCACACCAGGCGGCCTCAGCCAGTCGCACAGCAGCCCGAACATGAATCCACTCTTAGGCCCGGGCGACGGCACATGGTCCACGCGTCTGGGTGACAGTGGCTGGCCCGACGCCGGCAACAGCGACTCTACCGATGGCAAGGATTGGCAGCCTCAAGCAGCAGGCGCAGCCTTCACGGACCTGGTGCCCGAATTTGAACCCGGCAAACCCTGGAAGGTAGTATCCAGCCGATTAAGATCCGTTTAAGAACAGTTGAGCTTTCTCTTGCTCTAACGCTATTTAGTTTTTCTTGAAAAAAGTAAATGGGAAATTATTTATTTATTTTAGAGAAGCGTTTTAAATAAGAGAGAGTTCGATTGAATTACGCTATTTTAGATATTTCGATCCGTTATTACTCACCGTTTTCATCGCGATTACGTGTCTTAAGTATAATATGATATTTTGTGAAAAGTACTATTGTAGATTCAAACTTTGAATTGTTTTTGTTAACTTGAAATTCCGAATTTTTTGCTATTACATCGTTAGGAAATAAATGTAGTAGATTTTCAAATAGTCGTTTAAAACAAAAAAAAATGCAATGTAATTTTCTACAAATGTAAATACGCGAATAATCAATTAGAGCGCTTTCTTAGTTTGTAAGGTCTGTGTTGGTCGACGTATATTTCATGTGATTCTAGGGACAACAGATGAAGTCAATCGAGGATGATCCAAGTATCACTCCCGGCTCAGTGGTGCGCTCGCCTCTATCGCTCGCCGCTATCAAGGATCCAGACACAATCTTTTCAACCGGCACCAAGACATCACCACCACCACAGTCTGCCGACACCACCTCTATTCCAAGTCTCAGCAACTCTACCTGGAGTTTCAACCCCCCGGCCACTACGCCTAGCGTTTTTACGAGGTAAACAAATTACTTTTTCTTGTAGCACAAAAATAAAATGCAAGATAAAATTGCAAGATGTAATGAAAATTTTCATTGTATTTCTAGCTCGAAGAATACTTGGGGTGACGCTGCCCCACCACCAACGGCCGTCACTTCTGAACTGTGGGGTGCACCGATGAGCAAGTCCCGTGGTCCGCCACCAGGGCTCGGTAGCAAGGGCACTGGCTCAGTATCAAACGTTGCAAGCAACGGATGGGCAACCCTTGGGCGCTCAAACACCTGGGGTCTGCAGTCAAATGCCCCTGGTGCCGGAGCCGGTGGCAATTCTGGCTGGGTCTCGCCATCCACCTGGCTTTTATTGAAAAATCTAACGCCCCAGATAGATGGTTCGACTCTCAAGACTTTGTGCATGCAGCACGGACCAGTACAGGACTTCCGACTTTATCTTAATCACGGCATCGCTCTTGCAAAATATTCGTCGAGGGACGAGGCTATTAAGGTGCGTTATTGATTACTTTTCATTAATTTTTATTCATTTATTTTAACTTATTTGAGAATCAACAATTATGTTCTTTTTTTTAAATATAATTTATACTTCATAATTTGATTATTTATTTAATTATAACATTTATTTTATTATTTTCCACAATTTCCTGTTATTCAAAATCTGACGTTTCCTGTACGTAAAGATTTATTTTAAGAGTGATCATCACGATGATTTATTTTACGTCTTACGGATAATCTATTTTATGATAATTTTAATTATTTAAGGAATTTTAAAAGCTTACGTTAAATACAGGTAAACTTGAGATATACCTTTATGCGTGAGAATTTTAATAAAGCTCAGACAAACTGGTAACATTAAAATAGACCTGTATGTATGAAAGACGTCAAAATACCAGTAAACACAAAAATCAATCATAAGAATTTTTAAAAATAAATATATTTAAGAAATAAAATTTAAAAATCGGTATTGTTTTTTTTAGGCCCAAGGTGCACTCAACAACTGCGTTCTTGGAAATACGACAATTTTCGCCGAATCGCCGGTCGACAGTGAGGTTCACACCCTGCTTCAACAACTAAGTCATGGTACAGGCGGCGGCGGTGGCGCGAGTGCTGCCGGCGCTCAACAGCCCAGCAGTGGCGCTGCCGGCTGGGGCCTCCGACCCAGTGCCAACAAAGCTGGCCCACCCACCGACACTTGGGGTGCCGGCGGCACCAGTCAGCTCTGGGGAGCGCCACCTGCCACGAATTCTTTGTGGAGTAGTGCGGGTATCGACACCAACGATCAGCAGCGCGCCACCCCGAGTTCCCTCAACTCGTACTTACCCGGCGACCTCCTGGGAGGTGAGTCCATGTAGATGTTGATCGAGAGAGCCGATAAAGGAGTCTTCTTCTCACGAGCAACGTCAATTAATGCGTAAGCGCAAAACTGAACAAAGCCAACGGGCGAACACGCTCGACTGGATAACTAAACGAAAGGAAGAAGCGACCAGACGAGATCACATGTTGAGAAACGAACCGGTAGCTGTGCTTAGGGAGACAGAAAATAAAAAGAGTAAGAAACTAACTACTATTGAAACAAAAAACGAGAAACGTGAGCGACGCGAGCGCTCCGCGAGACTGTAGGCTATTGTAAGCGATACATATATATATATATATATAATACTACATATGCGTGCGAGAATTCGTCCCTGAATAAGCGTTACTTAAAAAAAAAAGGGTTAAAATACAGCAGAAACCGTAGTGCGACGGTTTTTAGAAGCGGTGAGCAGAGCGAGACCGTAAGCGAACAGTCTCTTGTCCTAAGATTGATCGAGTGTTCTTTATTCCTTTATTTCTTTATTTCGGCGGAGCAAAAATTCAAAAGAGTCATGATTACTTACTATCTCGCCTGCTCTTTGCGTTGTGTAATACGTGCGAGACGTGTCGAGTAATCGCTGCCGAGGAGCCTCGCACGTTATCACATACAATCCAGATAATATCCAGTGATGAACGATTGCGAGACTCGCCGAGTGGTCGATTCGTTTTACTTTTCTTCTTCACAGCCAAGAAGGGATCACACCACAGGCGCGCGCTTTCAAAAGAGTGTTCCATTTTTTTCTTCTTTCTTTCTTCATTCCTCGCCGGTCAGTCAAAGACTGCGGCGAGAGCATCAAACTTAGACTGTACCAATCTAATCAAAACAAGGGCGTAGATAAACGAGGAAAAAAGCGAAAAAATAAAGTAGCCTGCGAGAAGTGTGTAAGAAAAAGTAACCTTTAGAGCATTGACGTCGCCCGAGTCCGTTAAAGGCTCGCGCGAGTGTTCCGGGTGTGCGCACGTTCCGGGCCTCCGCGGAGTTTTTTTTTTTTTTTTTTTAACAAACAATACGAAGAAAAAGTACGGAAAGGGCTTGCGATCGATGCGGTCCCTAACGCGAAAAAAGTTCTCTCCGATCCCGAAGTCTGAGATACACACTTACACATATTATATTATATAAATATAGCAAAAAAGATATCCGTCGAGAGGCTTAGAAAAAAAGGGACACGCGCAGCGCCATTTGTAGGTAGCAAAAAAACAAGCTGAAGCCAACGAGAGAGAGAGACGCGGCCGGCGACGCAACGATACCAAATGTTATCGCAATAACGTAAATTTTATTCTATATTAAATCTAAATGCCACCTGTCGTGCCAATGTCCAGTGTGTCTCTGTACCATTTATTAATTGTAGAGTTTTAATGATATTAATAAACCGACGACGTGAACGAGTGAAACGGGGATTAAGTAGCAGGGGTGGGATTCTTGTAAAGTTTAATGGGGAAGGGAAAAAAGAGAAAGAATTGATGCTCGAGCTTCTTTCGTGACGGAGGGAGAATGAGAGGTGAGGAGAGTGATATTTAGTCAGTGAAGCTGAAAAATTAGTAAAGCAATTTTCACCGTTGTGTATATGTAGATATAATTATTGAAAAGGCGTCGAAACCCACAGCCTAAACAGTCGACGGCAAATGACGAGAAAATTCCTTTATTTTGACGAAAGAATAACAAATGGACATGAGATTTTTATTAATTTTGTTTTCCTTCATTAGTCGTTGTTGTGGTGGCTGAGTTGAACCTCGAGCTTTCAATAACATTTAATGATATTTTTAGCTGATATGAATTCTTATCGAGCTTCGACGTCGACTCCTAGATTAGCAGTGATTCGTAGATTGACAAGAGAAAAAAATTAAATAGTTTCTATCTTTTGCTTGGAGCCTTATAACTGGGGTCTCAAAGTTTTTAAGATTTAAGTGTACAGACGACCTTTTGTTTTTGTTTCTCGGCGTTGAACGTACCTGACTGACTGATGAGAGGGGAACGGCGTATCTTAAATCGAGGGGATCGAGTGATGGATTTAAAAATAAACGCGAAAAATGAACTATACGCATTTGATACTTTTGATCTTTTTATAATTTTTTTCTTTATTTTTTTAATCTATTTTGCGTTTTAAACGCGGACGAATTTTCGCTCTCCATTTCCTTTTACTCCCTCCTCACTCTCATTCTCGCTCTTTTTTTATTAATCTTTCCCTCTCTCAGTCGACGTAAATGCCGCGTAAAGCGGTGTTTTGGTAAACATAAAGAAATTCCGCAAAAATTATATATAAATATATACAAAGCAACGCGCAATATGGGACGATACGCAACGAGCGAAGAGCAGATAAATGATACCGATTAATCGGCAAACTTAGCGTTTTTAAACAAAAATAAATATTAATATACACCACTTGCACAGATCGAGTCGAAAAGAGAGGAAAAGGTTTTAAAATTAAAAAAAAAAAGTAAATAATAAGAGACACACACGTGAAAAATAAAAATACACTTACACACATCGATAGAATTGTAAGCATAAGTTCTGATTGTATTATTTAATTGTAAAGAAGAGCGAATCTATGTCTGATCGATTAATCATTGATGGAAGAATGCGATGTAAAGGCATACATTATATGTACATCAAATATATATTATATATTATATATTTATATATTTACGCAGCGTACAAGCGAATTCGCGTGGAGACACTGACATACAAGTATTTTTTTGTTTTTTTTTTCTCATACGTATCTTCTTTAAAAAAAAGACTCGAGAAAGATTATTAATACTAGTCGCGAGCGGCGCGAAACAAAGTAACAATACTAAAAATATATATATACTAAAGTGAGCGCGACGATGAATTGTTTTTCAGCATTGTCACGATCTAAAAATTGCACATTACATATTATTATTTTTTCTGTAAAAGCAATACGCCACACTTTTATTATTACTCAATTGTTCTTGTCAATTCTTTTTCATTCCTTCATACGCGTGAATATAAAAAAAAAAGAAAACAAATGAGGCCTTTGTTCGCTGAGACCTCGAGAGGGAGACGCATAAGACGGATACTCCGATATATGAGCTCCGGAAGATTCCGATGCATCGATACGTAAAGGCTGAGCTTGTTTCCGGTTTTGTACAGCTGCATAGAAAATATTAAGAAAAATACTTGCACGCACGAATTTGCCGTTTACGACCGCGAGAAGCTCGAGGTTTGCGTTAGTCTCGCCTGACTTGATCTTAGGCTTATCGATGGTTCTTGCAGCAATTTCGTTTTTGATGCAGGCCATTTTCTGAAAGGGACCTAATATAAAAGAGGGTCTTTTCGTTCTAAATTTTTTCGAAACTACAGAAAATAAGAGATCTTACATATTGAATTGAAAAGGCCTTCATGAGGCGCTGTGTCCAAAAATTCCATCGATAGCTGCGCCAACTGCAGCGAACTCCTTTCTAATGTAGTCCAGTAGTTTAAAAAGAAAATGAAAAGAATCGTGCGTACTAACAATTGTCACGAGTCATAGCTTTAAAATTTATTTTTCTAACTAAAAAAAAAGAAAGAAAGAAAAAAAAATAATGACAAAAATAAAAACAATAAAGTGTCAATCGTTTTATTAACTTATTCTTTAATATATTCTAAAGTCCGACGAGGTGTCGACCAAACGAAATAAAATAAAAAAAAGAAATGTACAACGGCGCTTTTACAGCGACGATTGCTGGTGATCTAAAGCCATTTTATTTATTGTATACGGGAAGAATTAGTGAGAGCGGGAGATAAGCAAAAGCAAAAAAACTATTGGCGCCTATGCGTGTCGATGCGGACCTCAGCGAGGAGGCATTTATTTTTAATTTTTTCTTTCGATATAATAAGTATATTATATGATCAGAACTGTAGATGATCAAGGACATAAGGGTTCAAGAGACGATCACAAAAAAAACGATTTCATTGAAGAAAATGGGAGAAATGAAAAAAGTTTTATTGAGAAATATGACAAAGTATTTCGCGCGCGCAGGCGCCAAGGCTGCGCGCCGCCCGAGACTTATATTTATTGATCAAATCAAAGACGATGACGAACGACAAATGTTTGTTGTGATAATAAATAATTTGAACTTTTAGGTATTATCAATATGCGGCTTCTTTCCCTCGTGAGAGCGCGAGACTAAAGAATTAATAAATGAAAAAAAAAAAAATAAATAAATCACCAGGCAAAGCTATAAATGGATACGCGGTAATGGTAAAAAGAGTTAAATCGAAAAATCGCGCATATGGAGTAAAGATGAAAAACAATACTTATCGAAAACGTCAATGTACCTATACTCTGTTGTAAAGTACCGACGATTCTTACTCACGTGCTGACATACACACACATAACCAATTAATATTATCACATATATATCTATATATACATAAAATATATAAATATATATAGACGGAAATAGTATATATATAAATATATATACATTTATAATTTCAATTAAGATTCTATTATTATAAGGGTATAAAAAGTAAGAGAGTAAGACGAATAAAAAAAAATAATATTAAGTAAGAAAAAATGCGGTTTTTAATATTAATATATTTATGACAAAGATATTAGCCCTTATTCGTTCGAGTGCCCGCGCATGTGTTTAACGAAGATAGAAAAAA
>JAPYZA010001011.1:0-27083 GCA_030522685.1 Eupelmus azureus | reverse complement strand
TTAGAGACGCGACCTGTGGGTATGTATAATGCGAGTGGATGCGTGTATAACGCGATGCGAGATGTTGTAGGTAGGGGAGGGTTAGCTTGGCCGTGGGTTAGTATACACGAAGTTAAAACGAAAGGGTGCGACAGGCCAGTGTTCGGTTAAATGCTGAGAAAGGGATTTTTTCGAGCGGGATTTCTGGCTGAGAGGTTTGTGCGAGGTTTGAGTGGTTGGGGAAGTTTGAGCTGTTAGTGATTTGTTGAAAACTGCATGTGTAGATATCTACAGGTTTAATATGCGTGAAATTTGAATCAATAGGATGGACATTGTTTTCGACTTTTTTTTATAATTGTTTAAAATTCGATAAAATTTGGTAAACGAAGATTTATGTCGTAAGATAACTTTAGTGCGAATGGCTCATGACATCATTGTGAAAATTTAAAATTAATAATCACTGCGAAAACTCCAACAATATTATTGTTTTTTCCTGTTAGATAGTCTTACGCCAATGATCCTCAAAAATGGTTCAATTTAACATAATCTTTTTTGCATGAATTTTGGAACTTTTGTATTAAATATAATAAATTATTACTAATGAATTATTTCATAAAACTTATTTTAGTTGAAATATACAAATAAAACATGAAGTATAGATTAAATAGTATTGACTTAGTTGTTCATTGAGTCTCATGATTAAGCAAATTTAAACTGATTTTAAACCAATAAATCAACACTGGACTTACTAAAATATTTCATTTCTAAGAGGTCGACAATGTTAACACTATACACTTATTACGTTTTTTAATCTACTTTTGTATAGCATTAAATATATTTTGCTTCAGCATCGTGACAGTTGTTTAATTAAACAAGTTCTCATAAAACTGTGCAACATGATTTGTTTTTTTATTATATTGATTACTGTATTAAATATTAATAAATTATAAATGTATTCAAATACTTTATTATAATAATATTCGAAAAAGCATTAGTGGAATTAATTAGTAGTTTATTATTGATAACTGTAGATTAATAATAAATTCAGGTGAAAATTTGAAAATATTATAAATTATTGTATTAATTATCTACAATAATTAAATTAATCTTTATAATTTAATCTTTGTTTAATCAGAATATTACCTAAATTAATAAAATTATGTACATGTTATAGATATATTATTATAAAACAGATTTAGCGATATTTTTCAAATTACATAAAAGGAATTAAAATAAAGATAATTTTTTCAAATTTATCTTTCACATAAGCATCTAATCATAGAGATTATTAAATCTTATTATGATTAATAACAATATTTCATCAGCAAAGTTTGCTTTCGTTGACGGATAAATGTTGATATTCAAGGAAATAAAAAATAAATGTTCTTACGTTACTAAGGGATAAGCATTGAACGTAGTGCGATAAACACTTTTGAGAAGAATCACGTCCGTTTACGCAATTTATCGACTGCTGGAAATGTATGAAGCAAGTCTGAGGAACTGACGAAATAATTCGCTAAAATCATACTATTTGTAGTCATGCCAATTGCGTTACGTTGATAAATTTTTCATTTCTTTAGATAGTGATTTAATTAGCCATTAATAGCTCCGATTTAGCTGAAACTGCGAAAAATTTCATCTAATAGCTCATGTAAGGATCTTGTGCTAAGACATAACTTTCTTGTTGTGTAAACACTATGAGTTTTTAACCAATTTGTCAAAAGCACTGACATGTTAAATTTATATCAATCGTTAAACACCATTTCTTAGTAGAATTCTTTGTTTATCAAGCTACAACTAAACGTTGCTCTTTTCTTACAGTTATTTTTCAATGATGATCAAAAGCATTTTTGATTTAAGAATGTGTTTTAATAACAGTAAATTAAAATTTTAAAATATTATAATGATTTATGAGATCTAAATTGAACTATCAGAGTAAAAAACTATAAATTTTTTACTTTATTTTGTGACAAACACTTTTTTTTAGACACTTTTTTAGACGACCTAAAAAAGAAAGTAGATGCCACGTGCTTGATTGGACATTTACAATATCATATGGAAAGTTTCAACGAAATTGAGTAAACATGTAATGTACATTTTTTGCAATTATTGATTAAGCTACTTAATTTGATATATCGTTTTAGCGTTTATTTGCATATTAATTTGGACGTTAATTCAATATGAAATTATGTCCATAACGTAAGATATTACACACATGTGTGGAATTTCAATACTTTAATTCTCAAAATTTTATAACGATAAATTAGTAAAAATTCTACGAACGACTACTTTGACTTATCAGTTTCGAATATTTTAAAAGTTTTAGCACATAAATAATTAATTATTGTCATTACGAAAAAACGATTTCGCTTCCATATAACCACTCGAAAACTCATTTTCTCATAAACGTTAAACCATCTCCAAAGCAAAAAATCAAATTACCCAGTTCGATCCGATAACCTAAATGAAAAAAAAATCATCCTCTGCATAAAAGCCATCATCAGCCATTCCCAACGAGCTCTCGATTTTCCGCGAAATCGCCTTGAATCAAATAGAAGCCACTTTCCGCGCCCCGCACTCAAACCGCACTCTCTATATATAAAAAAAACAGCGCGAAATTGAATGCTATTTAAGGCAAAACCGCGCGCAGGCTTTCCAATCGCCGGCGATTAATACATCATTCACTCGCCGATTTCCCCGGGTCCCTCCCACCCCCTCGCTCGCTTTCCAGCCACTTCTTCGCGCTAATAATGAAATTTCAGATTAATCAGGTAGGCAATTCATAGTCGCTGAGTGAGTTTCTATTAGGGCTGCGCGCAAGACGACAAACGCAAGGCACAAGGCGCCGAGGGAAGACAATCTCCCGAGAGGAGATGGCCTGACTTTTTTCCAATTTGCCGAAGATCTATTTCCTATCGGCGCTCCTGCTGCCGTTGCTCTACTCTATCTCTCTCTCTCCTCGCTTTTTCTTTTTGCTGGAGCTTGGGATTCCTGAGCGTTAGGCAGGTAGCAGGAGACGCGGAGGCGTAAGCTCTATCGGTAGGCAAAAAGTCAAGGAGAAATCGGATGGAAAGGTTTATTGGGGAGCGAGCGTGACGCATTAGAGAGCCGTGAGACGCAGGTAAGCGGTGGAAGATATTACGCAGATTGCTGATCACGAGCTGTTAGTGGAACTTGATTGAGCGACGATGTTGAAGAGAAAAATGTGGATTGATGGTAAATTATATAGATTATTCGATACTGTTTATTAAGTATTGAACGCAGATAAAAGATTTTCGTGTGTGCTTCTTAAAAATTAAAATCTCAGATCGAGTTAAATATGATTTAAAAATCAAAAACAATAACTAAAAATTAATATTAGTAATGTAGAGAAAATTCTTCGACTATGATCAAAGTTATTTAATTCATTGCGGAAAAATAATACGACTAGCTACAACTAACGTTATTCCAGGAGTATCCTCTTAACGAAAAAGAGATGCGATAATTGTCAGAAAAACTCATAACCAGATAAAAAGATAATGAGACGTAAAACGTTTGCACGCTCGCTTGCCAAGGAAAAACGAGAGCAGCAAGAAAAGTGTACATGCGCTTTCCTACATTACCGGAAAAAGTCTAAAGAGAGAGAGAGAGAGAGAGAGAAAGAGCGAGAGAAGTAAAAGCTCTTGAGAGGACGATGATAGGTGTAGAGAAGTAGCAGTAGGGTAGCCTGCGCTGAAATCGGGAGAAGGTAATTTTAGGTTGGCTAACGTCGTTTCGCTTTTAATGAACTTCTCCGTTCGTTAACTTACGTTTCTCCGTCTGCCGAGGAGGAGTCGGCTAGTTTTTGCCGCTTTCTCGCCCTTCCGGCATCTTTGCGCCTCCCTCTCTCTTGCAGCTGCTGTATAAGCGCAGTGCCGCTCTTTTCTCTCCGCGCCTTCTGCTGCTGCTGCTGGTGGGCGTCTCCGCGATGTTTGCCTCACGTATATACGTATAATGTGCATCGCTGTGTTGCATGTGCTTCTTGTTTTCGATTTGCACCACGATTTCACGTTACTTAGTTATTTTTCTTTTTTTTTTAGGGGAGCCCTTTTTAATTATGTGCTGCTCTCTGAATCGCTAAATGCTTGAAGGGATTTAAGCTCTATATGCATTGTTTCGATTACTTTTTTGATAATTATATTGTAATGTTAGGCATAATTTTATTATTCTAAGTATGATACGAAAAATTGTTTAATAAAGTCAAAATGGACTTCTAGAAGATAAATAAAAATCAGTAAAGAAAAAAATATGACTGTTATATGTAATTATCGTTTTTTATAAAATCATATAATATAAAGTCTTAATAATTTTTATTGTTCTTACGATATAATACAAGAGATCCTATTTTCGAAATTTTTTATAATTTTGATAATTTTTATTTTCTCAATCCTATCTTGGATCATACTCCAAGAAAACATTTGAAGTTCATTATCTTAATACTTTCAGAATATACTAGTACTTCGGCTAAAATACGAGTGCCAGGGATCAAAGACAGTGGCATATTTTTATAATCAGGTTGAAAATCTTCTTGACTATATGATCCCTTAATAAAAATATACAATATTAAAGGTAATTAAAATCAATTTACGCATCAAAGAATATTTTTTAAAAATTAAGCATAGTAAACATTAAATATAAATTCAGTTCAGTACCTTTCTCGGAGGGCAGTCAGTTACACCAAGTGGCAACACAGTTGTATCGTAAAAATATCTGGCGTAATCATTTTTATGACAAAGATTTTGATCGAATGATAAACTTGCTGGCATTTCAATTCCCATCACTCGACTCTTTATGTCGACTTTCAGCTTTAACACGTATATATTTTATTTTGACTTAATATACAATATTTATTATAAAAATATATATTTATTTTCTTTAAAAGTAATTGAAAAAATGTAATGAAGAATCTTAGTTTTCGACTTACAAAAACATCTTTCGGTAAATCTTCAATAATGTCAAATTTTATATCAAGAGTATTCTGTGATTTTGGTTTATAATGGATTGAAATATCAAAAGTATCTTCATCAAAATACGTGTAATTTATAAAATCTACAGTAACATCTTCATAGTATAATGTAATACCTGAAATCTAAAATATTTGTTTTAATATGTACCTAGGGCGTAAAGTACTGCACCTACACGAAAACCAAATATGGTCCACTCATCCGTGGTAGTTATCATATTTTTGTGACACATGTATTGATTTTTACATTATAACATATTAGTGATGTATATTAAAAATGATAAAGTAATTATACAAGTAAGCCTCAATAAATTTAAATAAAATTTTTTTAATTTTTAAATTTTAATAAAAAACGCAGTTTAACACAAATGTATTTTTAAAAAATCTTTTTGCTTGCTTTTATTTAATTTTAGAGTAGGGTTGAAAAAGTAAAAAGTGCTGATCAAAAAAGTAATTAATGCCCGCTTTCTTATTACAAAATATTATATTTTGATACGATCAGTGTGAACGTTGACTACTTATGGTTAGTTCGACTTATCTAGATGGAATTTGATACCACGAGAGCAAAAATCATCTCAAAGTGAAGATTTTAAGGTTAAAGTATTACAGTGAAATAAAGTAATAATACTTACTAAATCAATTATATTCATAAATATAAGCAGCATTAATATTAAAATATGAGTTTTCAGTATCATTTTGAGGATACTAAAAAATTTAACAATGAACTATTTTAAGTAATAGAGTGCTTCAAGATTGAAAGTTTAGTTGAAGACTAAAAGTAAAATTTTTTCTAACTCCAAAATAGACTACCTACACATCAAAAAATGAATAGAGCATTTGATTGTTAATACTTTCAAGTTATCTGTATTTCGATCTTTATCAAAATGAATCCAACAACTTATCATTAGAACAGCATTGTTCAGTTTCGTGTATTACTACCAGTGCATACAAAGAGTATTCTTTCCATTTTTTATTTTTTTTATTTTTTTTTCCAACTACACGATATATTATTATAAATAGTGTAAGAATAAGTTACCATGAAATTATATATTGAAAGTTTATTAAATTACCATTACTGTGTCAATAATTTCATAACAAACATGTTTGGGAGGCCCACGTGCTTCAGTTATTATAATAATAAATCTTGTAACTACTGGCAGTGTTTATTACTACTAAATTTTTATTAACATCAATTGTTCTAAACTAGTTGCACAAATTTCTCAAAAGGATACCAATAGAATGTATTTGAATAAACAATATCGTTTTTAATAAAGTGTGACCATATAATGGTTGGAATTTTTTACAATATATTTTATGATTTAAAAATTGATCAATTTAAATACCTAATTAATTAAACATAATAACGAATGATACAGGAAAATTATTAAATAAATTTGTCTACTTCTATCATCTCTTGATAATAAGGACTTTGTTAATTTTCAAATTTTAAGTAAAGACAATTTTTTTGCTCTTTCAACAGAAAGAATATCATGAATGATTTTAAATAAAATTTTCGTCAGTTTTAGTACCAACTACCTTAGTTATAAAGAAAAAAATTTATTTCGAAAAACTGAAAACGTGTAATGCATTTTTATTTTTTATTATTGTTAACTTAAAATTATAAAATATATTTAAAGAGTTATTCTCTTATTAAAGTTACTAGTTGCCGTAATAAAATCAGCGCGTAATAATTCGGAATTGGCTTTCTTTGTCAACCATAAACAAATAAGTTCAAATGAAACAATTAATGAAGAAATTAATAAAGTTTCACTTTATTTTGAAATACAAATCAATAACGTCACTCCGAAAAAGTGTCTAGCTATAGTTAAGCAACATATTTTTATTTATGTCAAAGGGTGACAAATAGAAGCGTATCGATTTTAAAAGGAATGTCAAAATAAAAAATATTCCTTCCATTGATTGCAAGAGATACGAAATTTAAATGGAATCGCAAATAAGTTCGGCGACCGATTATGTACCGGAGAGGATGAAAAGTAGTCGAATTAGCGTCGCATTCTTGCGGATGGACGTTTCCGCTCTCGCTCGACGAGCAGGCGCGCATTCCTAATGCTTAATCCTTAGTTTTTTCCCCGAACGCTCCTTTGCTTATCAAACCGTAATTTTCTTTAAAAACCAGAACCGTCTTCGTGCATTCCGTAAGTGATCCGTTTAACTGTTTGTCTCTGAAACCGTGAAAAAGAATAACAAGAGCGTAATGTTTTGTTCGTGATTTGCGTTAAACAAGAAATTATCCAAGGTCAAGAAAAAACAATTGATTAAGACTAATACTTTAAGAACGTACAAATTAGACGATAGAAAATTTATTAAAATACTAAGTCAGTTCTGGACCTTTAATAATAATAAATTAAATAAACAATATTTAAAATATCCATTTTAATTTCATCATTATCAATTTTTAACTAAATTAACGACTAACAAAACTCATTCACGGTTTCTAATGAACATCACCTAACAGTAACGATAGCCAAATAATACGTGACACACAACAGCTCGATATTATCTAAAGATAACATGTTGATTACTTGGCCAATCTGAGCCCGATAAAAACATTCATTTAATTCAAGCGTCGCTTAATCAAAATTCCTGATAGCCCGGATCGAGGCTATTGTTGCATTACTCCTCTCTTAAGACGGCTTCGAGGCTGTGTACACGCCTTCCATTATCACTGACGTCACACGAAGAGCGCACTTGGAAGATCACAACACTCTCACAGTGACAAGACAATAAAAACACGCGCGATATATAGGCAATGTATCATTCGCCCTGTTATGGAGCGGGAGCATTATCCGGTTTCCTATTATTATCGGAAATTTTATTTTCCATCGCGTGAGGAAGGCTCCGCTTTAGACAGATTCGTTAGATACATCGATCTTTCCATCGTTGGCTGTCGTCAACAATTCGGGAAAGGGAAGGTCTAAAATAAAACTGATCGCTATAGGCAAAGACGTATGTTCAGGAATATCTTTGTAAACATGAAGTTGTTCTAGAGAATCTGTATGAAACTTTTGATAAAGTGGTGAGATGATATTGAACAATTGTGGTAAGACCTAAGCTAAACCGAAAGTAGATCACTTTATCAAGACTTTTGAAATTGCTGCAAATTTTCTATAATAAATTGGTTGACAAGTTTTAAATATCTAGATGTTTAAATTTGATGAACTGATTGATTATCTCTAAATATCACTGATGATAAAAATTAAATAATTTTGATATCGTCAGTTAATCATTATCGATTTATTATTAAATCTGACATGCCAATAGATACCTACATGCTTCGTCACATTGTAAATGACTACTTATGATTGAAATCCGAAAAATCTTCAAAATGAATAAGTATAATCCATTCCCGAGAAGTGTCTGATTGGAGTTTTTAACAATCAAAATCACTTCTAAGTCTTCCCCGCAGTTTTATCGTCTACTCCCGTATCGTGTTCCCGTAATTCTACCTAACAGAAGCTTGAGCTGAATATATCCAAATTATCACTTGTCTTACAATATTTGAAAAATCACTTGTCGGTGCGGTAATAAATGGTGAACCTATTCAAGTTTTAATTGCACTAAACGCTGCTATAATACTTAAAGAATTTAGATTCTTATTGCTCGAAACCGAAAAGCTCAAAATTTAATTCACAAAATTATCTGAAACTTTTAATATACAGTCAGTTTTGTAACTAGATGAATACTATAAAGATTATTTTATTATATTACTTATTGAATATACATTCCGATAGTCTTAGTTGTACTGAATTTACATAAAAACAATAATTTTACATAAAATTAATAACGAAATCTACCTGATTTTAAACTTCTTTTTGGTACGTGAGAAACGACATCAAATGGTATCTTCAGACACTACAGGATATGCTGATAATAAGGTTTATCAGTCACGTTAGGAACTTTTTTCAAATAATCTTGAACGTGATGTACTAATAGGCTGTCTATGATAGTGAATACATTGATTAGAGTTATTTTAATATTTCTAGAAGGTTCTAATATCTTTTATAAATAAACTAAATTGATTTGATTTTAAATTTATTAAAATTTATAGTTCACAATTGTAATTTCCCGATAAATATTTAACAAAGTAACATTATACATTTTTTTATTTTTAAAATAATCAATTTATAGCAATGAAAATATTTTTTGATATAATGAGTACCAGTTTTTGCTTTTTTACACTTAAAAAATTTATATTCATATTTCAACTCAAGTCCATTTGATATCCTCTTTTTAATTGAAAATATTTGTGCTTAGATATTCAATATCATTGTTATCAATTCAACATGACGTAAAAACATCAAATCATTGATGAATAGTTCATTATCGAGATGTTTTTATTTTATCAGGTATTACGAAATGCGCATCTACATTCATACGTAGAAGCTTTATACGTAATACACCCTTAATTACAAGTTTTTATGTAGTTTTAATCCGTATTCGACGTATACTTTTATACAACATAAAAATTAAAAAGCATCAGACAGCAAGTGCATATTTTTTTCATCTAAAAATAATTTAGTAATGATAATCTGTATATAAACTGACGATTTTTTAAATTGTGTTGCATAATGAGTATTTGGCGAAAATTCTTAAAAACACGATAAACTTATTAAAAATTTTGAATCAAAGTAAAAAAAGAAAATTATAGTTATCTAATTTTGATAACGAAAATGTATTTTTACAATTGACGATAAAACACTGCTAAAAAAAAAGTATTCGATTATGTAAATGTCCTTATTTCTGACCCTTTATGATATAACAAGTAATAGATGCAAGCAATGGAAACTGATATTCACTATATAAACAATTAAATAAATTAATAGATACAAGTAATGTAAATTAATATTCATTATATAAACAATTAAAGAAAAAATTTAAAATATTCATTAAAATTATTTATTATCAAACTTTCGCTTGATAGAAACAGTTATTCTGTAGTCTGTTATCAACACTAATATATGACTGTAAATAAAAAACCTACTGTAATGCATTCTGAATAATGAGATAGTAAAATAAAAACATGGTAAAATGTGAAATTACGTAAATGTTAAATTTTATCGTCTGTCTGGACTCTTTATTCAGCATTGTAACAATTTCTCTCATAATTATTCGTATTCTCCTTTCAAACTTAATAAGCCGTTAGATCAATTAGTAAAATTCTATACCCATTCTCCAAAAATTTCCATTTCAATATAATCTATTTAAATGAAATTCAACCGTAACTCATTCTTCCATCCGTAAAATTCTAAATAAAAGCAACGCACGTAAAGCATTGAAAATCAAAAGAAAACAAACTAAAGGTGTTAACACTGCTTATCTAATCTAATTTCCGTCGAATAATAATTCAAGAGCGTTCACCTAAAAACAAACGTATGACTCCATGTAAGCACTGTAAAAGCCCTCGACCGGAAACTTAGAAACGCGATAAAAGAGAACTGTCGCACGTGTGCCTGGCGCTCAAAATAAACTCGCGTCGCGCGACTCGTGCCTACGTCTGTTTATCTGTTGAAAAGTGCTCGGCGAAGTTGCATCAGTCAATTATGAAACTATTTATTCGTCGAGTAGCCGCTTCTTTAATTGAGAGACTACGAGGCGTCTCACAATCGGAGCGGGAACCAAACACACACACACACACACACATGTTCTCATACGCGCTTCGGATGATCTCGCATGTTTTAACGCGGGACTTTCGTCAGTCGTTTGAATACACCGGCCGTACGACGAAATCGTAGTGCATGTTTTCATCATCGATGAGAGGCAGAAGAAGCGACCTTCTATCGATTTTTTTTCTACCGAATTTTTCTAGTTTTCCGATGCGTATGTCGCACGCGTAACAGGAAATAATTGGAGATGCAAGATACACGCTAGCGCGCTGGTGTATTTGTTTACATCATGCGTTATTGACCGCGAATGAGCGACTGTGCTTTGCACTTGTGTAGGTAGTATCTTTGATTAGGATAAGATTTTCTGCTGTTCTCAAAGAAGTATTAAATTTGATTTTGAATAAAATCAGAAGAAATGATGATCAATCGATAATTTTTACTCATTCAAATGTTATTATAGAGAGAAATGTTATTAAAGGGTCGAGATGAAGATAATTTTAAAGAATACTATACCAAAATTGTAAAATTCTTTAATAAAAATCAATTGATTAAAGTGAATTATTTATTTTGTCGCTTGCTAAAAGCTGGCAATACTTTTTTTAAATTAGATTAACTTTATTAAAATGATTAATACTTAATCAATGCTTATCAATGACATTTTTCAAAATGTCAGTAATGCCGATAAATTAAGATTTTTATATTGACATTTTTCAGCATTAATCGTTTTAAAAATTCATTTAATTATGTTTAAAAAAAAACTACGACCTCAGCTTGTCAAAAAATATGTTTTTAATTTATCTAATTTCTGCACACAACTCTAATTGGCCATATGAGTCTTATTTCAGCTAAAAAGATACTTTTTAACACAATTACAGATTAAAATATATTCTAATTTTTTAGATTTCCGGGACAACATTTATTTTATAATAAAACTATTTAAAATAAACATAAAAAAATTAGAAATTCCAATATCTTTAATGTTTTAAAAATCTATTTTGTAAGTTCTAATGTATGTTATATTAAAAAGCACGGCAGCGCCCTGATTGGCAAGTAGGCGAAGCGATCACTGGCGCTACCGTGCTATTATATACAGCTAGTTGTCGTGTTTAACCCCCAATATTGAATACATTTTTTTATTTCGCCAGAATTTCGTATATATTCTCCTTGTTAATGTAACTTTATAACATTTAAAATTTTGGGGTTATTCAAAGCAGATTATAATCAGTTTATGTTCATTAACCACAATAAATTTGCTTCTTTAAGTCACCGTATCGAGAAATAAATCAATCAAAATTCCCCATTGTGTCTACACTTTTCAGACTGTTATTTTTGTAATAAAGAATATATATATATACAATAGTTTTCATCTTCATTTATGAATTTGCCCATTGTAATAAAATGATCAATAGAAGAAATTTTTTTAATTATTAAATCTAAAAATCTCACGTCTGTATTACAATTTATTTAAATAAAAATAGTACAATAACACTTTGCTATGAAAATATTTTATTTAAAGATAATAAAAATCTACATATTTGAATAGACAACGTAGATTCTCAAACAAAAGAAGTTTTTGTAAATGTATATGAGTTTATCATTAGTGACAGTTGATAGCAGGTAAAATTCGGTTGATGATTTTCGATAAACCAAGCTGTAAATTGATGCATTAGTATAACAGGTTGACATTTCGAAAGTTTATTAGTCCCCCTTATCAAGATTTATGTAAATGTTAATTAACAATTCAACTAGAAAGTGTAATAAATCGTTAAAGCAGCTAGCTCGAGTTAAATTTATGAAATATAAATAAAATATTTTATCCTTTTAAAAATATTAGAACGTGATTTTAAACAATATAATTTTTTTACGTACTATGTTGTATCATATATGATTTTAGAATATTTAAGTAGTCTATATTGTGCTCCAAATCTCTAATAATTCCCACTGTTAGAAACCTCGAACTTTGGCTTCTGCACTAAGATTTGTCACAGATTTTTGAGCTAATTGAAAACAATTTTGATAAGGGACACAAATAAACGTCGACCTGTTTTGATATTATAATGATTTTACACCTTGATTCATTGAAGAATATTTAAATAAATTTCACTTGGAATCAACTTTTATTATTACTTTTAATATTAAAATATGAAAATTAGTCAATTATATTTCTGTATAACTAATTTTAATATGAAGCTGTCTCTTTAAAAAAATATGTGATTTCAATTATTATTGATGTTTTAAATTAAGAGTCATCGCCCATTTACAAAAACTAACATTAATGTAATGTTATGATTGTAAGACGTTAAATAATTTTTTTCTCTAATAGTTTTTGACATGAGAAAAAGATATATCTCTCGCATCTTGATAATATCGAAAGTTACATTCGTAACCCATTTGATAAAACTGTCTACTGAACTTCAATAAAGTATCATTCTCGCAATATTTCCAAATTTCTAGTGTCATATTGCGTGCTAACCTACATTAGTATCATTCTCTTGGAAACATGCGTCAATGTATTCAAAGGTATATTATATATCTTGTCACAAGATAAACGAAAATATTATTTGTTTAGGTGATTATTTGATTGCCATTTAAAACATGAATTATACTATATAAAAAAATGATTAAAGCGTTATATAGATTACATTATTATAATTCTTATGAGAGTATATTATTATACACATTATTATATATATTATTATAATTAGATATTAGCTTTGAAAAAGTCGTAAATTTTCAATATTTCTAAAATTACTTATAATGACTTAAAAATTAATTTTTCTTTAAAAATTTTATTATTTTTTTTTAATAATTGTTTCAATTTATATAAACATTTTTTTTATTTAATTTCTCCATATTAGCGTTTTTGCCATTAATAGTTTAATAACTGTTACTTCCATAGTAACATTCAGTCTTTCATAAAAGAATACTACATTGGTATTCTCCGAAATTCCATTCCGGTAATCTGCTGTTTAAATTTCAATGAATTTATTTCAACTCAATCTAATCTCGAACTTGCATCAGAAAAGTATGTCTAAGTTCATACTTTTTAACAAACCAGACTAACATATGTTACTTTCATTCATGCGATTTTTCTTGGTCTGTTTAATAAACAAATGAAGAACAATCCGTTAGAATTGGCAAACACACCGCCACGCATAAAAAAAAAAATTAGAGTGAATCCCATCAATAGCGCGAGCAAAACTCGCGCGAGGCTTGTTTTGTTTCGGATATGTTAATGCCATCTGACGCAATCCAATGGTATCAGTAAATATAAAAGCCGGCGCGCGAACCGGTGCACGATCAGTACCGACACCACCGCGCTCACGTACGCACTTGCTCTCCTAGAACTCTCTCAACTTTTTTGATCTATCGCCAATCTCATAAATTGATATACTTTCATACTTTTATAAAATAGAGTATCATCATTGACCTGAAGTCTATTTTGCATTTGGCGCGATCGATCGTTCTGGTGCATCACTTATTTGCAAGAGTCAGTGATTTTGATCGGAGCATTTTTGATAAAGCAGTTTGTTCTCCGAAGAGGAAGAATTTGAATTTCGTTTCTTTATAATTATTTTTAAAGAAAGCCGAAAGATACCATGCATAAGATCAACAAAAACAAGTTTAAGATGGACTACACGCAGTTTCGAACAGATGTTTCTATGCGAAGAAGATCGGCTGCAACACGAGAGCTGAGTAAGTTATATTTTAAAATTTTAAATGTTTTTAAATAATTTTTTTTCTTTAAGTTAATGAAAATTGATAGGTGAAACTGAAAGATCATCAAAAATTTGTTATAGATAAATTCATGCATTTGATAAACATATAAAATAATTTTAAATTATTTCTAATAATTACTATTTTCTAGTTCTATTAATAAAATCATTGAATCTGAGTACGTGTATTTATGATAATGCACAGCAAGTTAATTAGAAAAAAGAAAATATAAAACTCAATTATTTGATAAGAATTCTATACTTATTATCGCGTTCTTCACCAATCAAAAATACATCCAGAAAGTCATAACTCACCAAAACATACATAGCCACACTAACTTAGAAAAGCATTCCAAAAACCAATAGTCATGAAAAAATTCCAAATCTTATCGCAGCAAAAATCGCCTATTCTGCGCCTAACAGCGTTATCTCGCTGGCCGAGGGCATGCCGAACGAGGAGACCTTTCCCTTCGCCGAAATTTCGGTCAAGCTCATCGACGGCTCGGACTTTATCCTCGAAGGCGACGAGCTGGCCGCTGCTCTCCAGTACATCCCCAGCCAGGGCTATCCGCCCCTACTTCAGGTACTAAAACGTCCTCGCTCTTTTTTATTTCGCTAAGCGAGATCTCTCTGGGGTGGTGATGTCGTTTGCCGGGCTACTTTCGTTGAGGGAATTTTGCGATAAATCAATGAGAGGGTTTATTTGATCGGAAAATCGCAAAGGTTCTTGGATATTGAATGATAAGTTTAGTACGCTGCAGTCGGAATTTTCATATATTTGTAAAATATTTGAATATGACTACGGCTAAAAGAATTTTGAAAGTATTATATAGTCCTAGAAATTTATAACAGCGAGTTAATACTTGACGCTTAGCGAATTTGATTTTAAAGATACAAAGTAAAATAAAAATTTAGAAATTCCTGTAATCGCATGATAAATGATTTGCATTAGGCCATCAGAGAATTCCAAAGAAAAGCGCACGCTCCGCCACTTTGGCACAACCGCGAGGTCGTCGTGGTAGCCGGCGGTCAGGACGGACTGAGCAAGGCACTCGAGGCTATTATCGGCCCCGGTGATCCGATTCTGGTGCAAAATCCATTTTATCCTGGCGTTAGTGTGGTGGTAAGTAGATTTTACCTTTTTTTTATAATCCCAGGAAAAAGCGACTGCCTCTTTCGTTTTGCCCGTTTTGCCACTTCATTTTTCTAGTTGGTCCATTTTAGAAATTAAAAGAAGAGATTTCAGTGACCCGTTTTCGCATACAAGTTTTAAGATTGTTAACAAGAGTTAAATAATAATTTAATATAAAGTTTCTGATAACCGATTTCTCATGTTTATTACAAATTGATTAAGATTCATAATTTTATTTGATAACCTCTTTTCGTAAATTACAAGTATTAAATAACCATTTAATAGCCATTTAATAACCATTAATTTAGTATTTAATAACCATTTAGCAATGAATCTTTTAAAAGAAAATATCAAGAAATTCACGTGTATAGTAATCAATCACTCAACCAAACTATTCTAGGCAAAAAAAGACGCTCTTTTCTGTCCCGCTCTACTTTTCTCAAAATACAAAATAGCCAGGCTATAGCTGCATTATCCAAGATCATTAAAAAATTTTCCTCCTCCCATCGCTCTCTGCAGATTAATCCACACGAGGCGGAACTGATTCCCATCGACCAGGACGATTACGGGATAAGCCCGATTTGCCTGCGCGAACGCCTGCAGGAGCGCGAGGCTTCCGGCCTGAAGATGCCCAAGATTATGTACATAAACGCGACCGGCGCCAATCCGACCGGCACGGTCATGCCCCTCGAGAGGAGGAAGGAGATCTACAGGATAGCCTGCGAGTACAATTTCCTTATCCTCGATGACGATCCCTATCACTTCATGTACTTCACCGATGTAAGTATATTGCTCGCTGTATGTCTTAGAGGGGATTCGATTTAGTAACGTCTTAGAATTTGGGCTAGTGATTTGATTTTGATTTAATAAAATTTCAATGACAATTTTGGTATAGACCTATAATCTAGTTTTAAAACTGTTTTTGTTTCTTATTTTGGTTGCAAAATGACTAACGGGAAAAGTTACACTGAACACCTTTTTTCAATTAAATTAATGAACTTTTTATGTGCCATTGCAGGAAGCCCCGCGATCATTCCTGTCACTAGATACAGAGGGCCGCGTAATTAGGCTTGACTCGTTCTCGAAAGTCCTGAGCAGTGGCTTGAGAATCGGTGTTATTACCGCAGCTGCGCCGCTAGTTTCGTGCATCGAATTACACATGCAAAGCAGTCATCTTCACGCGCCGACTCTATCACAGGTCAGTATTGATTATGATAAAATTTTACTTCAGTCGTTAAAAAGAACATTAGGTAAAATGTCACAGCCGTAAATACACCATTATGTTGCATTGATCTCGTTTTCAACGATTTAGGACAAGATACTGTAAAGCTAATTTTTACGTTTTTAGTTTCTTTCATTCTCTTTGATCAATTCTCTATTAATTCGCTTTCAAGGCGCAAGAACTTTGAACTCAAAATAAAAAAGCTCAATGTTTATATTATCATTTTTCAAGACTATTGCTTGCGCAAAAATATGTCGGGAAAAAACGTGAGCTAGTTGAGAATTGTCCGGTTTAGTAACGATAGCAAACGCAATTGTCAGTTGCGTGATCTTCCCTTTTTATTTGAGAAATCGTTTCAAATATTGATAACTAAAACATAAACAATCTCCTGCGCGAATATGCAACTGAAATATATTATAATTTTTTATAATTGTTTGACAAGATTATTGAACTCAGATTGTTTGCTTGCAATTACAAAAGTAATATATCTCATTTTTTATTGCGTTCTTCAGCATTCTTTATTGTATAGCCAAATCAGGACTTGCCAATGATTTCATTAACATTCAATTAGTGTTAATGTGATCATTTTATGATTGCCAAAAAGATTGTACGGAATTTATAAAAAAATTTTAAAATGTTCTTTTTAGTTTTAAATTCTAATTAGCGTTTAATGAGTAGAGTTACCATTTAATTTGCAAAAAATCACCTTTGATTTTATTGCGCAAGTAAAATAAGATTTGATAAGAAATTTATCATAGTTTTCTGCATGTTTTCTCTCTGCTCGAGGCGTTGACCGGATCGTTGAGTGAATGTAATCGATTAATTGTTTATAATCCGACGTAAAAGAATAGATTCTTAATTCTTCTATTTTCTTTGTTATCAAACTTTCTTTTTTCATTTTTCTTTTACCTACTGTTCGTTTACCTAGATGTCGTCTATTTAATTTAATACTAATTATTTCATAAAAAGTTGATTTTGAGTAATTTTAACGTAACTTTAAAAAACGTTGTGAAACTCAGGATGAGAAAATTTTAAAAACTGATTTCTTTTTTCTCTTATTGTACGTGTTATAAGACTATCACTATTATAATTGTTGTTGGCAAAAAACAGATAACAGTAATTAATAATAATCTCACATTTCAAATGTCTTTAATCAATTCTTTCTTGCAAATAATTATAAAGTCTTGATTAATTATTAAAATATTTGTCTCTATTACAATTATTATAACAATTATTATTACAAGTATTAAATTTCATCAAAATAGGATAACTGTATCAAAGTAAATTTTTCACTAAAAATCTCCAAGCGTTTAAGCCTTACTTCTCTCATCTTATAATTATTTATCGGCATTACGTTTTTACGCTATCAGTCTGTTTTTTCTCTCAGCTTGTTTTTTCCCTCCTTTTTCTACGTCAAATTAGTTAACGCTTCTCGAATCTCCGTATCTGTAGCCGTGCGCGAGGCAGCGATGGGAAAAAGAAATGCAAGCACTATCATAATTGACGGCGCGTGTCAGCTCACGCGTTATCGGCTTCTTTGCGCGAGCGCGAAGTCGCGAAAGCTCGCTCATTAATTTAACGATATCAAGAGGGGGATGTTGTTAAACAAGTCGGATTGGCTGGGAGAGCGAGGCGCACGCGCCACTTCGCATTACGGAAAAATGAGAGCGTTTATCATCGATCGAAGTAATGTAATGACTTGAACTTTAGATTAGGCTTTGGCTATATTGGTATTCGTTTGGAAAGATATCTAACGTTAAAAATGCGGGAAATGTATTTATCCGATTTGAGGAATAACATAGCATGCTCTGATGAGAGATATTTTTGCCGGTAGCGTGTTTATTAGATTTTGTAACGAGAAAGATCAATCAATCAGTGCGTCGCATTGCGTCGAAGTGAAGGAGGAAATAAAGTTAAAAGTAATGTAGTTTTGACGTTTAGATTTTTTAAATGGCTGTTTCTTAAAAATAGATTTTAAACAGTGATAAGAAACATACTTGACCACAAAAAGCTAAAATGTTGGTAATTTTTTCTTTTACAGGTGATACTGTACAAGCTATTGAAAATCTGGGGCTACGACAAAATGATGGAGCACTTCCGTAAAATAAGGAGTTTCTACAAGGAACGACGTGATCTCATCGTCAAAGTGGCGGAAGAGCATTTACGAGGTGCGTATTTTTCACATTTCCCCTTTTACGTTAGATCTTTCTTTTTTATTTCCCAGTAAGCTTGTTTTGCTTGAGTTTATAGTTCTACAAATGTTGCCCTAATACTTTTTAGAGTGTCAAGTGCACTATATTACAACGTACCATAACACTATTGTAAAACCTTTATATAAATTATAATACTAATTTGCCATATTAGTACACTTGCACTTTGAATAATGAAAATCAAAACAGTACAATAAAATTCATACAACTAGAAAATTAGAATTAATGATTATAACATTTTACTTTATAGGCTTGGCAGAATTCTCCGTACCGAGTGCCGGCTTCTTTTTGTGGATCAAAGTACCCGGCATCAAGGACACCTGGAAAATGGTGATGCAGCGAGGAGTTACCCACGGTGTCCTCGTCGCGCCGGGCGCTGCCTTCATGGCCGATCCCTCTCAGCCCTGCAACGCAATCAGGGCAAGCTTCGCTAAAGCTTCATACAAAGAGATGAATTTGGTAAATAGCACATTTAGTGTGATTACTTTATTTCATGAATTTATTTGTTCAGTTTTATTATTCTAATGAATCATCAATGGTTAATTTAAAGTATTATTATTAATTATTATTACTTCATTATCTATTAACATGTAAAAGTACTTTAGAAAAACAGAAAAGCAGTTAATAGAATGACATTAGAATAATAAAAGTTTAAATCAACTTTTTTACTTAGCAAATAAACAAAAAATAAATTAACGAATTTATTTGGTCTTTGTGCAGGCATTGGAACGGTTGGCTTTGCTTATCAAAGATGAATTGGCCAGGAATAGGTCCATCTTGCATGGTAACACGTGAGAAAAGTTACTGTTGATTTTGGATAAATCGGACCTTTTACCGATCTGACTATACGAGCTGCACGCCGACCATGGGTAAACTGCTTCAGGCGTTCCAGTAGCAGTGCCTACTATCGCCTTACCAACTGCTGCGCCGCGGCAGTCGATAATTTACCAATGCCATATGGTACTTTACCGATCATAAGGCCAAATTACCAAAACATTTGTCATAATTTTGACAATGATTTATTTGGATTTTATCATCGATCTTGCTGATAATTTAATGCAAACTTTCTATGGGAAATTTTTATTTTTTAAAAATTTGATTTTTAATTATGTCAGTCGTAGAAATATTAGGCTCGAATCGAGTCTAAAGTATTATTGTAAAGAAATCTTATTGGTTTCTTTTAATTTTACGTTACGTCTAGTTCCAGTATAGCGTTACTTAAAAAGAATCATCGAAGAACTATGTTCTCAAAATGTAAACTTTATTTATTTATTTTAATATAGAAAAAAATTAAATAAAAAAAATTATTGAACTATCAGATACAATGTCTATTTCTATGCGCAATAATAAACCCTTTAAAATTTAAAAATATAAAACTATACCACGTGTTTAATAAATCTAAACTAAATAAAAGTATAATTCACCCTCCGTTCACAAAATTGGCTTGACTGTTTTTTTTTTTTATATATAAACTACTATTGAGTTGATGAAAACGTTAAATCGAACTACAGTGTCTTCCATATATTAATATCTAAAAACTCATCTCATATTTTAATCTAATTACATCAGATGTAATCCATTCTTTTCCTTTTTGAATATTCGCATTTTAAGTGCCCAAGTAGCATGCTATATCTTAATGCCGCTACAAAACCTAGTTTTATTATGGAAGAAGATATTCTTATGTTTACCATCGTAAATTTAATAGTAACTTGGATGGAAGATTCTTATGCAAGATTCTTGATATAGTCAAAATTTCGAAGAAATTTTTCAAATATACGTATCATTTCAAACTCTAGCAGAAAAGCTTGAAATTAACAATCGATGCCCCCGTTATTCCCCACTCTTCCATTATCAAGAGATTTAGGTTTCTGTTAATTTTTTGATAAACAGCTATATATATAAAAGTGAAGGTTTCTTTAGGTAAAATGAGATCCCAAATTATGAATTTTAATTTACAATAACATACTTTATTATACAAAATAAATATACAGTTCAGATATATGTACAACGCCAAACGAGGTCCAACAACAAAATTACCAAGAGTAGTTGACACCGATCGGGCTGCTGAACGTCATATGCGACACAGCAACAGACGGCGAGTAGGCAACGCCGAGCTTGGCAACGGGTGCGACAGCGGCAACAGGAGCGGCGGCAGCATAACCCACCTCAGCACCGTGTCCGTAACCAGCCGAGATGGAGATGGCTGGCTGAGCAATGGCAGCATGAGCCACGGGAGCAGCAATAGCGGTGTGAGCGTAGACTCCGGGGTTGGTGACGCTGGTGAAGTGCTTGTTGCTGCTGGAGAAGGGGGTGGCGATGCTCTTGGTGTGAGTGGAGACGGTGTGGAGGTTGCCAGCGCTGCGGTAGACGTTATCGGAGGTGGCTGCCAGGGCTGGGGCGGCGTAACTGGTGGCATAAGCTGGGGCGGCGTAACTGGTGGCGTAAGCCGGGGCGGCTGCGATGGCAGCGGGAGCAGCGTAGCTGGTGGCGTAAGCCGGGGCGGCGGCGATGGCAGCGGGAGCAGCGTAGCTGGTGGTGTAAGCAGGGGCGGCAGCGTAGCTGGCGAGGGCTGGACCGTGAGCGGAGTAGCTCGTAGAGGCATAGCCGCTGCTGGCGTAGCCGGCTCTGATGGCCGCGGGCGCGCCGATCACTCCGGCATTGGCGACTGCGAGGACGCAAGCGAGGACTACGGTCTGAAAGGAGAAAGGAAATTCAGTTTTGTTTCTTCTTTCTTTTGAATATGAGAGAAAATCTGTGATGTGCAATTTTTTGATGGCTGAACTAAACTTGGCGGTACTTTTTATCTATTTGAAAATGAAATTCCGAATGATTTTTCGTCCCAAATTTTTCTTTTATAGTGATTATTATACCCTTATTACAAATCACTTGTTGAAAGGATCACTGCAGCACTAAATCTTTGAGTGAAAATAGATTGAAACCTCAATATAAAAAAATACTTGTTTTTACTTTATACTTTACAAGCCTGGGTTTTATAGTATACAAAATAAGAAAATTTACTTAAAATCCAAACGTTAATTTTTAATTTTTCAACAATCATTCTACCCGCCAATTTACAAAAAGACCAAAAACCGACCGTCATGTAACCCTAGAGCCAGCTTTCATAACACATCAATCCCAGGCTCCAGGTCGCGATATTCAATTACGAATTCAAGATCTCTATCGGCAGCCGAAGAAAGTCTCCTCTACAAACCGAAACGAAAACGATCCAGATGAAAAAAGATCGATTTCTCACGTACGTCACCGCTCACCGACACAAGGCACCTACCTTGGCGAACATGATTGCTGGCTCGATACGATCTGCTGCTGCTGCTTGAGGGATCTTAGGAAATTGCCGAAAGACTGTGCTCTCGTTCGGAAGCTCCGATTCTTTTATATGAACGGCTCCACCCGGTGCGCAAGTACGCGGCCAAGATCGTGTGAGGCCGGTAAGCCTTGAATCGAAGTATGCAAGTAGAGAGAGAAGAGAGAGAGAGTACTTTCTCGTTTGCTCGCGATTCACCTGAAAATGAGCCGGTCTTTTTGTTTTGCAAGAGGAGAGAGGGACGATTCTATAAGTTGAGGATTGAGTGGCTGCAATTAATGGAGAAGCTTGGGAAATTGTTTGTGCTCTTATGCATTATGCTAAGGTGATACTTATAGGTAATTCGGGAAGTTGTTTTAGCATTTAAAACTTGCTTGTAAGTGTCTTGTTGAAATATTATGTACACTTATAATAACACTTGTAAGCAATCCTCTTGCCTTAAATATGCATATGTATGCCTTTATGTATGTGTATATATGTATATGTACACTTATACTTGAAAAGTTAATTTTATTAAAATTAAATTCAGTTTTTTACTTTTTTCTAATAAGTTTTACAAATTATTTTGTTTAATAAATTCTATTTAATTTAATTCGATTCAATAAAACTTTTTTTATTTGTTTATCAAATACATCAAATCAATTTAGTTACATTTGTATAAACCTAAAACAGTATCCTAATCATTATTAAATCCACATAACTATGTAAAAATATAGGTATTAATTAGTTGCCACATGAGAAAAATAATAATGCAATATATTAAGGACATTTAGCATCAGAAAAGTTTTTATATTTCTTAAGAGCTAATTAAACAGTTATATAATTTACGCAAATAAGATTTTTCGCTAAAATTATATAAAAGAAATAAAAAAGATTTTACTGCTGTATATTTAATCCTTTAAAAAATTACAAAAGAATGGTTAATTTAATCACTGAATTTTTAGTTTAGTACACTATTAAAACTGATAACCTTAAAAAATAGATCGCCTTATTTGACGTTAATATTTAACTAAACAATCGATGAATGCTCTTCATTTTCATTATACGAACTCATATCATATATCTAGTAAAGTATAAAAAAAGAGTTATGAAATTAAATGGTTGTTTTACTTTTACCCAAAGACCATGACATTAAACATAAATTGTATTCTGGTTCAGTGTCATTACTCGGAGCACTTGTAAATCCAGAATATTATACACAATCGAGAAAATAAACGAAACTTCTTTATCGTCGACGAAATTTCGTCGACTTTTGGTCACTTCAACCGTGAGGTAGATGTTTGACCTTAAATCCGCCGGTATCATCAAGGTGTTGTTTTCGAAAAGTTCCAACTGCAAGATGGGTTGAACATTGAGATAATAAGACGACTAGAAGTGTGGTTTCACTTTTACTCTCAAAAAACTCTTCCATGGAAAAATTGAGCCTCAAGAGACATATTATCGCGAGTCAATGTCAAAATAAAAAGGGATAAATAAAAAGAGATGAGTACATAAAAACGAGAATTTACGTATTATTTGAATATATTTTCTTGGTGAGCTATGTTATCATATATACATATAAAATAAATTTTACTATTTTCGTATAAATGATAAATGTCAGTATTGTCAAAAATTGCGGAGCAAGTAAGATATAAATATTATCATATTGTGATTTTGTAATAGTCTATAAATTTATACATAATACAAATATTGCGCGTTATGCAAACTGTTAAATTTTAAATGAGATTTTTTAAAGTCAATTTTAAAAAGTTTATAAGAGTTTAAATGCAAAGTATTCTATATTATGAGTTTTTCTAAAAGTTACTACAAAAAGAAAATCAATACACAATACCAGTTCGGAGAGTTATTTTTAACGCTTTAAAGTAGGACACTAATTTGGTTTCTAATTACGATCATAAGCTGCAGTGACAAAACAAAAACTAAAGTAGATGTAAATGATACGAAGAGATTTGAATTTTAAGTAGATCAGTGTACTTTTTAACTTATAGTGGTAATTAGAGGTGAACGCTCGTCACTGGCCGAAGCGGTTTCGTTTTCAATGGAGTCCCTACTTTCGCTTATTCTCAAGCTTTAGTGACCAGTATATAAGCGTTCAGATCTTTTTCCAACGGCAGAGAACGAATCGCATAGTCTGAGTAGCCACATCACAATTCAGTCGACAAATTTAGTAGTTGCAGCCATGTTCGCCAAGGTGTGTTTTGATTTGTGCATTGACGTGATAGTTTCGGCAGAAATGTAGAACTGTCTGAAATAGATTCATATTTCATTTTTAGTGTTAAAACAATTGTATTACGTGGCTTAGTTTATAAAATTAAGGAAAATTGTTTAGTTTAATACAGAAACAATGGAAAAATTATAACTTTAATTATTTTTTATTTGCCATAATAGAATAGAACAGAAAAAAGAAAAAATTCAACTACAATACAAAAAAAAAATCCGTATTAAATCAATCTTCTTATAGATTACAGCTATCGCTTGCCTCCTCGCAGTAGTTAGAGCCGAAGGTAGCGGTCTAGGTTACGAAGGTTACGCCTCCCCAGCAATCGCTAGCTACGGCGCTTCAGCCGTCACCGGTTACGCCGCTCCGGCCTACAGCAGCGGCTACGCCAGCCCAGCACTGACCGCCACCTCCGATAACGTCTACCGCAGTGCCGGCAACCTTCAAGCCATTGCTACCCAGACCAAGACCATCGCCACCCCTTACTCAACTAGCAACAGGCACTTCACCAGCGTCACCAATCCTGGCATCTACGCACATGCTGCTCCCGTAGCCCTTGCCGCTCACTCCGGCTACGCAGCGGCAGCACCAGCTTATGCTGCACCTATCGCCAGCCACGCCAGTTACGCCGCACCTATCGCCAGCCACGCCAGTTACGCTGCACCGATTGCCAGTTACGCCGCACCAATCGCCAGTCACGCCAGTTACGCCGCACCGATCGCCAGTCACGCCGGTTACGCTGCACCGATCGCCAGCCACACTACTTACTCTGCCGCTCCCCTGGCCAGGACAGCTTACGCTGCTGCCACCCCCGTAGCTCACGTCGCTGCTGCTGCTCCAGTAATTCAGCAAGCCAGTTACGCCCCGGCCATCGCTAACACCGGCTACGCTGGTCTGGCTGGTGCCGGAGTTGGTCTTGGATACGCCGCTGGTCATGGCTACGGCGTGGCCCGCGCCACACATGGTCTTGGAGTTGCCTACTCCCCCGCAGCTGCGGTTTCGCACATGACCTATAGCAGTCCCGTAGGCGTCAATTACTCGTGGTAAACTTCTTCGTTGAGTCTGAACCGTCGGCTATTCCTCGATTATGATGTACAGAAATTACGTGTTAATTATCTTAGTGTGAATAGTTAAATTATATTGTAGGATGTATAGAATAAATTTCATTATTATTTAACATATATATGGTGCATTTGTTGTTTTATTACTTATTTATCCCTAGCAAAGATTTTTATGGTAAATATATGATAATGCTTTTTCTTTTCAATAAAATAGTTAAGAAATATCATTATTAACAACAGCTAAACAACTATTAATAATTAGTTGGAAATTTCTAATAGTTCTAAATTAAAATAATGCATACCCAATCTGGAAAAAGTGCTATAGATAAATCTTTAACGTCTTCTTAAAATAATTATGTGAAAATGAAGAACATTTATGTGTAATTTAAGAAAATTGATTACATATATGTATATAGAGAATATAAATTTTCAAAATGTCCTTCTAACGCATATTGGATAACTATTAATTGAACTAAACGAAATAAGCAAAATTATTTGAAAATCATCAAAATATCGTAAAATTAACTTTAATTAGGGAACAGTGCCTTTGTAAGAGGAAAAATTTCCCGCTTTAATATAGCAGGTAGGAACGGAAACAGAGTGCAAAAACAATAAAAATTTCCAATTTTGTATTTTATAGCTTTACATGCATTTAAAAAAGGCAAAAAATGTTAGCGAAAATTATTTATTGAAATTATTGACGTGTACCCGCTGTAATATATTAAAAATTACAAATTTCACTTTAGTCAAATTTTTCAAAAAATTTAAGAATATAGTATTCGATAGAAGTTAGATCGTGAAATTAACTTTAAAACTGAAATAGTGAAATAATTAGGATCTTCGTCCTTGACTTTTCTTTTGACAACCAATATGAGTTATGCAATATAGAGAATACCATGACAAAATTAAATTTCGAAATTTAAAGAACTTCTTTATAAAATCAGATTTATGTGACAGATGACTTTGGGGAAGAAATTTTCATTTTAAAAAGATCAATCTATTTTATATAGTTCTTTGTTCCAATTACAAAAATATTCAAAAAATTGATAAAAATTAATTTAACTTGATATTAAGTGAGATCGAGTGACCTATATAGATCCACACCTATAGACTCTTTCTGATTATTAAGTTTACCATTTTATAGACACTTCAAAAATTTATTACTATACTATTTTATATACAAACATTTTTTCTGTAAGAAAACATAAATTTTTTCTTTTGAGCATGGTTTAGAAGGTGTGAAGTTATATTCATTGTTTTTATAAAGAAAGAATGAATATTATTCTCTTATTCTCCTTAATTACCTATCCAAGCTTTGCACGTATAAGAAAGCTTGCAGACTTGTTAGATCAATTACAGTGTGTAAAGGAGATGGACTATTTAGAAATCGAGAAAGATAATTCACTTCTCACACGGACACGCAAAGTCTCCACGATTCCAACTCCTAACAATATCTTAACATTTGTTATCATGCTTTCTCTGCTTTTTACTTAATATATAGTGTTATGTAAAATGGAATAAGATAAAAAAACAACAGATTTTTTTATACAATTCAACAAAAATCTATTTTTATTTATAAATAAATATATGTAAGATGAAACATAAATGTACAGAAGTT
>JAPYZA010001009.1:0-65409 GCA_030522685.1 Eupelmus azureus | reverse complement strand
ATGTGATATTCGAGTTATATGACACTATAGACTGGTTCAGAAGGCAGATTTAATTGACTGTTGAAAATATTTGTATATTTATGAAATCCCTATTTAAATATTAATTAAAAAGCGTTAATATTATCTAAAATATCAAGTTACTTGTTTATAATTTAAATATAAATTATGCTCAGTAGACTATAAATGCATTTTAAATGGACAACTTTAGGGTCATTCACTTAAGCTTGGGAAGTTTTAAGATAGCGTTACATTTGCATGTTGGCATGTGTGGGTTGCCAGGTGAAAGTTCAAACATCGCGTGTGGCGCCTGATAAATTCTGCTTTCGACTAACCAGACATTTTACTTAGGGGTTGTTTTTTTAATATATCCGACGGGTAGGCATATAACGAAGAATTAACGGCAGCTAGGACCTCGTCGATTTCGCTGTGGAAATTTCCAAATTGTTGAATGTGTGGCTCTGAAGCGAGGATTGAAGTGAACAAAATGTGTATACAGTTTACTTTGGAGTGCGATCGATTTTTCTTGGCTGCTCGCTATAAAGACCGATGCTTTTGACGTCAATAAACTTTGCCAAGGTCGAAACTCTCTCGATTGCCACATTCAATTGCGCTAGATTCAGCTTAGTAATATGACGTTTGGTATTGATTTTTCATTGAGTGTGTTCTAATGTTTGATATATAGCACTTTTATTAGGGTAAAGTTGAATGTTTCCATGTACAAAATAAAATATAATAAAAATGATATTAATTTAGATGTTTTCACTCCAACAATAAGTTGAATTAAATAATAATTTTAAAGATTACTAATATCTATACATGTTTCCGTACTATTACTATAACTTAAAATCTTTTATAGTAATACGACCAAACGAACTCAATTGATTGTTATGGGAACGAAATGCAAATTCATTTAAATCCAGGCTATTCCGATCAGCACCATAAAATATCTGTTAGCGTTTGTCTATCCTCCTGGTGCTTAATCATACAGCGACCTCTTTTCAAACACGAATCCTAACCGCTGCTTAAAACGAAATTCATCACAAAACACCATCGCGCGACGCACGCGCGATATCGATCTTACGCACGCGCGTATCCACCTCTGTGTACACAAAAAACACCTCCCTCCCAACAAATCAGCCCCCGAAAAACCAGGGAAGAAGCCAAAAATAGGCGGCACATCGAAGCAGAAATTTATTGGATAAGCGAATTATTGATAAGGTGTCAGGGCCGCGCGCGGCGAGCGTTCAGCCCTCGTCTGTTTTCGCCAGCTCGGCACTTTGTTCGCTGTAAAACTCGCGCTTTGAAAAATAGCCGGATATTTATTTGAGACCGTGTGCCTGGCGCTGAGAAACTGCCATTTCTCTTGCTCCTCGCGGCAAGAAGAAAGCGAGCCAAGGAGCATCCTGCTCTTCTTCATCTCCTCTTCTTTCCACCTTCCGAGTTTCAGTTTCGGCCGCGCCCACAAATGTTCTTTCTTTATTTCCATTAGCCTGTCCTCCCCGACATTTGTTACGATGCTCAGCGACTGCTGTGTACAAGTGCGAAGGCTGTATTCTTGGGTATGATCTGGAGGGTAGGGCGCGATAATCCCTTGGCTGCTTATAGTATTCCGCAGGCGCGCGAGCCTGCCTTTCTTGATTTTCTTATAGTCCGCTGAGACGCAGGCGTTAATGTTTACAGATAGGTGCACTTTGCCCAGAGGCTGTGATGCTTTGGACTCTATTGTCTTACGAATTTAGCGAAAGTTGATCGCCGACAAATTGAATTTTCGAGGTGGTGCGCGAGCTGATGATCAAATTGCTGGATGAAACGCGAGAGGTTTTAGAAGGAGCTTTTGTGAGTTATTGCGGGTACAAAAAATTAATTGAATTTTCAGCGGGAAGTTTTGTGGGTTGAGGTTATAAACATGATGAGTTTGTTTTTGTGTGGATTTTAAAAAGTTTTCTTTATTTGGGAAAAAGTTTCTTAAATTAGTAATATAAATATTGTTCCACGTAATAGAATTTATTACCAAGAGAAATATCGGAAAATGGAATTGTTAATCAAAGCTTTTTCATTGTTCTAAAAAGTAGGTTGCAATAAATTAGTTTGAAATACACATATCGTTAATTGCATCAATGACAAACTTAATTAACTTTCTGTTATTTTTATTGACGATCAATAAAGTAATTTCATGAAAAAAAAATCAGCAAATATTTTTCGACCACGACAATTGCTTGGCTAAAGATACACACGCAGCTTGACAGAGAGATGAAAGTCAATAAAGCTTTAAAAGCGCAAAAGGCTCGAGTCCAGCGGGCTGGAACGTAATGAACTTTCAAGGTATTAAAGTTTCGTCAGAGCTTTGCCCTTTTTTCGTCCGTTTTTCAAAGCTTCCTGTGCGCGCTCCTCTCATCGATCCGCCCGCGTATCAAATGTCCAGACTCTGGCTCTTTTCATCTCGATTGAGGAAAATAATTTCCAGTGAACAAAGATATCTATTGAACTATTGTTTTGAAATGGAATGAGATTTTTTTAAATCATTTATAATGTAAATGATTATATTGTCATAATAATAACTAATTTAAAATGTTTTATATAAAGATGGAATAATTTTATATTCTAGAAAAGTATAATCAATAACTGTAGATTTTTATTTCTCAAATAAAAAGATACTACTATGTTTGAATTTTCGTTTTTTCTTTTCATATTTATCCGTATCATTTCTACTAAAGAATTTTTTCCATTCTATGCCTCTTCGATGCACAGACTCCCACCCACATTATCCCAAGCTCCGTGAGATTTCGCCAAGTAAAATCCTCTCTCTTTCTCTCTCGGAGTTTGAAATTTCCGTGGCAGAGTGGCGGCGGGCGACGGCGGCTCAAGTGTGAGAGACAATGGCGGGTTTTTCGCCTTTTATTGAATTCTTTGACCCCCGCAGCTGGTTTCTCCGGCGCAGCGCCGGGGGCCATCCGAAGTGTATGTAAATGTAGCCCTTGGGGAATATAATCTCGCATGGAGATGAGAAAAAAGAAGGAGCTGGGCGAAGACGCCAAAATGCGACCCTATATATGTTCGTGCATTCTCGGATCTTTCTTATCGCGCGCTCCGCACGTGCCCCGATATCGCCCTATAATCATAATGGATGATTCACGCTGGTCGAGTGTATATGAACTTTTCATTTGGAATTCGCGCCTTAAGAGCCTCTAAACTTGTGAATTATTAACTATTTTCTCGCTACGATCTTCGATTTACTCCGGAAGACCGCCACCTTATCTCGGCGCGTCCATAAACGCAAATATTTTATTTTTACATCCCCACTAAATATTTCGATTTGAATTTTCATGTTCCGTCTAAAATAGTTATCAGAACCTCGCAGTTTGTCAGAGCTCGTATTATGAATAATCCAACGAAACTATCCCACCTCGACCCACGGAACTATTACAAAAACAATATTTACTCAAATATTTATAGACGCCAACCCAGCAGCTACCAAAACAAAAGCCTTCCCTCCAAAAAAAGGGTCGTTAACGCGGCAAAAACTTTCACGCTCCCGTCCATTCAGCGCGCGAATTTTTTTCCCTCCCACAATACTACAGCCCCCTGCCGCCAGCGCAATAATTGCCGGACTCTCCTCGCTCCTTTTCTCTCGTACAACCCGATTGCTCCCGAGGCGATGCTGATGAAAAACAAGGAAGAGAACTCAGTAGTACGAGCCAGCGCCAGTCAGCCGTCTATAGCGCGAGAGATAAGCCTCTAGCCAGCGGAAAAGCGAGCGGCGCGCGTCGATTCAGCCGAACGAACGATTCTTTTCCCTCCTGAACCAACGACACACAAAATGTGCTGCATGTACGTGCCGAGTTGTAAGGAGGCCAGCCAAGCAGCCGCCGGCTACGTACGTGCATCTCCGCTCGGCCGTCGAATAAATCCGGAGCGCGCTGGCTTCTATCGACGCGCGATGTTACTTCTCTTTTGGCGAGTGCTTGTGTGAGACTTGACGGCAGATCGTAGAGGAGGATATTGTGTGCGGGCTTTTATCTGGCGATCGAATGGCGTGGCGGATGTGGTTCTGGCTCGTTGGAGTCACGTTCGTGAAACTAATTGATTTTTGGTGGGTTGCGGGTTTTTGGTAAGGTTGAGAAGGAGGCGTGGATGGTTTTGGTGTCATTTGGGAGTTTTGTATTTGAGATTTGTTTTTGTGAGATCATAATAACAGGAATTTTAAAATCGAATAGTTCCGTTAAGTTTAAATTACGTGTTGCCTTATATGTATATTATGTATCAATTGCTTAAAATGATGTTAGCTCAAGAGATTGTAGCTATAACAAACATAGGAATATATATGCAATTTTAGTAATGTAATCACAATATGTATCTGCATAACCATATACCCATAATCTAGACTTCTCACAACATCTCGCTCAGAATCTAAAACATCACATGATTAAAAACACTTATGTAGTCTGCTAAACATTTTTTTTGTATTTTTAAATTACCTATTAAATCCATAGTTACAATTGCATATCTTTTACAGACTTTTTCTGTAAAATTTCAAACATGGTAATAATCAGTTTTGATGGACATTTTTGAACAAAAAATGCTTTTACGCCACGTTACGTATAGAACAGTATGCAAAAGGATCAGAGAGATATACAGAAATTTTAATTCTGAGCCAGTGAATCGTGCTTTGTGCACCACCCGGCACACATATACGTTAAATCCTATACTGACATTTCGTTTATAAAAACTACAGACATTTCTTTCTATAACACATTTTGTCTGTTCAAATTTTACCTTCTCCAGAGAACAATGGATTATGCTTCTACCTTGATAGTAGAATCACAACCTCGTATTTCAAAATCTTCAACAAAAGTGCAATATTTGATGACACATCAAAAAAATTAAAACTAGACTAAAATCCCCAGTACACACAACACATCACATCAAGCGAAGGCTGACGGATTACGGATAGCCGGCCGCTGGATCACGCTAAGTCTTATAATTGAATTTGCCGGGCGCAGACAGTCGTAAATAGTACATTGGCCCAACAAAGAGCGCCACACACTCGCGCTTTGATGGCTTCTTAACGGCGCGCGCGGCCGAGACTCTCTCCCAATGCTAGGACAATGCGATAATCGCTCCTTATTCCCTCCCGCCGACTCCCATAAATAGCGAGGACCGGCGGAATTTCCATTACAGCGCGTTCCAGTACGTACTCCCCATAAACAATATCATCGAAAGTCCGCGCGCCGCCGGCGGCGACTGCCACCCCTGGTCGACGCCATTAGGTGTTTGCGCGCGCTATTTATTACGCGCGTGCCCCTGTCGTCGGCTAGCGATTTATGGGAAATCGTGGCGGCTGTTATAGTGCGGAGGGCTGAGGAAAAAAAGCTCGTCTGTCCGAAACGATCGCTGGTGTCTGCCGTTAAGCGGTGCAGGTAGCTTCTTTCGGGGATGTTCTTCCGATAATGTTCTTCTTTTATGGGTGATGCGACGGGTTGGTGGGGAAGTGGAGAGTGTAAAATTCGGGTTATTAATGACATGGATTGGCTTGCGCGATGTGTTGACTTTTAGTTTAGAGAATTTTCGATAACGGTGATCGGAGATTAATTATGTTTATGACTTGATGTGGTCAATACAGGTTTTGTTGAGAAATTAATTAAAATATATTTGAAAAATTCCAACGTGTAACCCAATTTTACTTCGATAGTAACAAACGATCAAATTTTGCGTTGAGTTTAATCATTCGTTCGCCAGATTTCCGATGAAAATTGGAGAAACGCGAGCTGGCGCTTAATAATAGGTATTGCGGTTTCCTACCACCTGGAGTCGGATGTTCGCCCGGGGAATTGTATATCGCAGCAATTGCATCGGCGATTTCTCGCGCTGCTGCTGTAATTATTATAAAGAAGATTAATCGTTCCTTTAAACAAGTGTTGTAAGTACATTAAACAAGTGTTGTAAGTACATTAAAAATGATTTCGCAGCGCCCATTCATCACAATCAATGAAAGAGAACTTCCGAAAAGTAACCAAATAACCATTTTTCAACTCTAAAGTAGACAAACACCACCACGCATTTCTCATCTAGCGATAACATAGCAGTGTTTTGTTTGCCATTATCACAGTTGATGCGGTGGGCCTTTTAAGCCGCTCTGCGAAAACGTGCGGTCGTGTGCGTATACACACACACACGTACACTATCTGATCCGCTAATGCGAAACGCTGGCTGGTCAGTTTGCAACGTGGCCACTGTAATTACGTTAAATTAACTGACTCCGCGCGAGCGCTGCGGTGTATACGTTAAACTCCAGCGAGCTTGCATGCATGCAAGCTTTCACAGCTGGATGATCGCTCTCCGAGTGCATGAATTTTCGGCGCTTTTGGGAGCCTTGTTAATTGTGCAAAATGTGCATCTACGGTGATTACTTTTTGCAATTCAATAATCGACGCTCGCGGAATTACAACGTCGGAGAGCGAGCGGGCAGAGCATAACGTAAAAACATTACGGAAAATTGGAAAAAGTTAGGGGAGCGACTCGAAACGTAACTTTTTATCGTTCCAAATATAAATTTCGTACATTCCGACGTTTTACGCCGTTCGACAACAGATATAAAGTACTGCAGTAAAATGCCCCACGGTATTACTGTCTTACTCCCAGCTACGTGCAACAGCCCCTCAACTCTCCAGAGCAGCGTACACCGCTGCAGTACACATAAGCCGCGACGCTCTACGCTCGTAACAAGTTTTTCCCCCGCGCGCGTGGTAAATATCACGGCGGATCTTTAGAAATTCGAAAAGCCAGGAGCGTATCTAGCCGGCACGCACCTTTTCCAGCAGCCTGGAAAAGTTGCGCGTGACAAGAGAGAGCGACAGCTTTGGGGATGGATTTTCCATAAGGAAATTCCGGGCACGTACGCTAGTCGCGTTCCCTCCTGAGATTACTTTATACCTCCCTCTCCTTCTCACTCTCTCTCTCTCTCTCTTTCTCTCTCGTGTCTCTCGGATATACCTATACTTGAGTATGGCGAAGTGTGGCGCCGCGAGTAAAGAATCGATCACTTTCTGGTGCTTGGAGAGCGGCCTGGCTGTGACGGAACTCGCTGGTCCCTTCGCCCGCATGCTGGACCGCAGGTGCTGAGTGCCGCGAGTCGAGAGCGAATATTTCATGAACGACTAACTTTTCCGGTTGCCGAAGCGTCTTGCCGCCCCCGCTTGGTAAGGGAGGGTGCGCTCATGGGCTTATTATCATTTTCCTGCGCGAGTTTTCGACTTTATTATTTTTTGAATATTCCATGAGCGACGTTTGCCGGCTGGGACGCTGCTGTTGCGCTGCATTATGCTTATTGAGCATGGGCAAATAAACGGGAATAAGTTACCAGCGGGGAGGAGTCTATTGTGCGCTGTTTTTTTTTATATATGGTATTATGGAAATGCAGGAAAGGAATGACAATAGGCCGTGCTTTTTGGGTCGCCGAAAAGTTCTGCTATTTGCGACTTTCGAATGGAGGTAAATTCTTGTAACTGAAAACTTTTCCTTGGACTGTGTTTTATTATTTTATTTAAGGACGCTTTGTTTATGGAGAACAAAGATTTAGTGGATTTTCAAAACGTTAGTTCTTTTCCAAGAAAATGTAATTTTAATAATACGTGATTTAAATACAGTACGTTGAATAAAAGAGCATTTTTAAAAATGCAGACATTTCTCTGTACTTCGTTGTTACTGCTGAATGTAAAGTTCTAAAATAAGAACTACTTCGTTACAAATATTATTAAAAATATAAATACACAAAAAATATAAGTTACATTAAAAATACAATCTAATAAATTTAATTATTTATAAATAAAAAAATTTAAGTACATAAATAAATGTAAGATCTTCTGTTCATAAAATAATAACAGAAAGAATCAAGCCATTCAGAACGTTTGACAGCTGGTATGGTCCAACATAAAAATGTCTTTCTTATTAACGTAGAAGCCTAGCTTCTTCTTAAGTTTTCCAAGTATGTGGGAAGACAAACTTCTCTCTCGAGACCAAATCATTGCTATCCTCTCTCTTGGCAGGTTCATGCTTTTGTCACCGCACAATAAGCTCGCCAAGTAGGAATCATACATGCTGTCTATAATAACGTGTTTCACGGGTCCTAAAAAATATTTATTTATTTTTTAAATGGGATAAAACAGTAACTATAACTTAATTCAAAATTCGTAATACATTAAAAGTATAAAAGTCAAATATTTTGCTTTTTATGAATATGCATTGTTTATTTGTTTTATATTTCATACATCCTTAAAATTAAATGTAAATTCCGACATATAACGAATTTTTATCGTGTATTGCAAATTTGAATTTTTTTACATTTTTTTTATGGAATAACTCTTTTAAAGCATATAAATTTATTGATAACAAAATAATATATGATTTAGTACCTATGATTTTTTCCGATCCTTGTAGTTGCCAAGTTTCGATGACGTCATTGCCAATTGTCCCATTCACGTTGAAAACAACAGAGCTGTTCCGTTTATGACTCATAGTAGTATATTTCATAGTAAATGTATTTTCCGACGTTTTTTTCACGATAAAGTGCCCACATTTGTTCACGCTACTACCGCTTGCAGGCGTTGCTGCTATCATATACCAATCGCCTACAAACTGTAACACAGTGTTATTATTACCTTATGTGTATACATTTTTTCAGTATTTACGTTTGGTTATAAAATTTTACAACTAATAGTAAAATATTTTTAAGCTAATAAATTTTACATTAAAAAAAATGTAAAGTTATGATTCTCTTTAGAGGCAAAGGTGTTAAGCTATTAAAATAATGGTTTTCTATTTTATGTTTCAGGTGAGTCATCACAGTTTCAGAACTATTCAACCAACTATTTCACGTGAGTTTAAAACTATATCGCTTAGTTAAAGGTATTTTAAAACAACTGAACCTTTTCTAATACGTCTACGTTCGAATTCGCTACTACTAGGTGAAAAACAATCTAAAACTCAATCAATAGTCAGCGAATTCTCGACAAGCTTTTTGTCTACAAAGCAAGCCAGCCAATTAAAATTTAATTCGTTTCTCGTTCTTGCGCGCAATTCGTTGGGATTTCGTCGGTAATGCGTAAAACGTGCAAAACCGAGAGAAAATATCGAGGCAAAGCAAGGCAGCCGCTAATCTGGCTGCTTGCACAGCCACATATAGGAGATTCAATATTGATGCGTTTTGGATGGATGTCTGTACTCCAACTGTATATCGCAAATCTACAGAGGATTTGATATAGAGTAATCGAAAGCTCGTAGAATTCATCTCTTGTATTTTACCTGGTTCAAATCCACAGTCTTCAATCCTTCAAAATTTTCACACTGTTCAAATTTAGACACAGCAGCTCGAGAGCACGTAGCAAACGTTACCACAAAAACTAACTTCAAATAAAACATTGTTCAAAAGCCAAACAACTATCCCGATTAAATCTACCACTTCTAAAATCCCATTCACCGAACGCACCCCGCCAAACTTCACACAACACCCTCACCAAAAACACGAGACTAGCACCAACGAAACCGGATCACCGTAAACTTTAAAGCACCATTCATCCGAACGACCGACTCTTTTTATACAGCCGCGGAACAATCGCGGTTGGGCAATGATAAACGATTTCCCGTCTCTCGGAACTTGGATCTCCAGCGAACTGCGCTCTGTATAGTCCGGCTGCGTATATACCAAATGGCGCCGGGCGCTCTTCGAGTTATGACTGCGGAGCAGTAAAGCGAGAGACATTCGCGGAAGAAGAGATCTTATCTCGACTTCCTATCCTCGTTTCGAGTCTCTCTCTCCTGTGAGCGACTAAACAGTACTCCAGGGTACTTCATCTCAGTGCTCCTGCAACGAGAGAGTCTCCCTGGAGATCGACAAGCTAGAGCGCTGGCTCGTATACACTTTTCAATTTGTTTGCTCGCTCTCACCGAGCGCATCTCGTGTTATGTGTTAGCTACTGTAAACACGGTGAGTAATGCTGATGTTTACTGCTTGATGAACTCCGTCAGTGCTCGTCGTGATGACGTCGCGCGACGATAATAGAAATCTATGACGTCGAGCCTCCGGCTTTGACTATCAGCGCCGGCTGATGTATAGCACGTAAGCACGTCGATACTGATAGGCCGAAATGTAGGCGAGCGGGGTTTTGATAAAAAAAAAACGAGGACTGCTGGAAAGTTTACGCGAAAGTCGGTCAGCTGCTGTTGCCGAGCTTTTCTTTGTGCATTTTTTCGTGAAAAGTGAGGATCGAGTTGTCAAAAATAGACGGGGGAGTTAGCGTAGGCGTGGCGCTATGTAAATTATTGCTTTCCGCGCGATGGATGGAGCTTCGCCGCCGGCAGATTTTCTCGCTGAGATTTTCCTTTCCGGAGCTGATGCTGCATAATGGAAGAATAAACAAACGAAAGAATGAAGTAGGTCTCGCATAAAATTACTTAACGGACGCCGAAAGCTGGCAAATAACGCGGGGGTGGCTTCATTATGAAATCAGAATAACGTTGTGAAAAGAATCCTGAATATAAACGCAATTTAATAAAGCGTAAAACTCTTCCGTTCTATCATTTCTAAAATAGCTCTGATTACGGTTACTGTTCGTGCGCGCCGCGTCTATAAAACTTCTCTACCTCTCGGTTTCTTTCATTGGATTTTCCGCCCCTCTCGAGCGTTTGGCTTTAATTTATCTGTTGTCGTCATTGCACCATGATTAAACGCGCCTCCAGCAAGACAATCGAAGCCAGGACTACGCGGGAGGTCAGCTTGCACACTTAAATTAAAAAGAGAGCGAGACAGAAAACCGGAGAAAATAGAGAGGGTGCAGAGCGTGGTCAGGTCGCCGCGGCAGATATTTTACAGGGCTCTCCCGCTCTCCGCCTCCTCGTTCCCAATCAGCCGGAAATGTTTTCCCAGCCTCGATAATTCGGTTCACGATCGAGAGGGGCTAGAAGCGGGAAAAACGCGGCGAGCTACTTTAACGTCGCCGGATCAATTTTCGGCGATTAATAGCCGAGCCCCTCGGGGCTGAAAATGATTAAACCGTGAAGGCAAGTGGAAAAAGGCGTTCGAGTAAGACGCTATCCTCTCTCCCTTCTGTCTGCGGCACTCTGGTTCTGTCCCTCGCTAATTTACCGCAACTCGAGAGATGGCCAGAGTGTAGTGCGTGTACACGTTCTCTCCTCTCTGTCGCGGCGAGATTTATATTTTGAGCGCGCGACAAGTGCGGAGCCCCTCCTAACAAGGTAACCGCAATCTAGCCAACGCAGCGCCCAATTAACGATGACCCGATCCAGACCAATTCGCGTCCGACGGACACGATGCCCCCGGCTTCTCTTCGTCTACAGCCGATGTCTGTGTTTCTGTGTGTGTGTGCAGTGTAGCTCGTTTGGCATCTTTATCTGCTGGATTGTCTCTGGGGCGGCAGCTGCTTCTCTCTACGAAATCTAGTCTAGTCTTTCGTTTGCGCGAGAGAGAGAAAGAGTGAGAGTAGAGAAGGGAAAATCTTGCTGCTGCTGAAAAAGTTTTCTCGTTTCCGGCAAGTGCTCGGCACGTCTCATTTTTGTGCGTTATGTAGGACAGCACGTATACGGAAACGTGTTTTATTTTTAGTATGCGCTGGCTGTTTTATGCGTTTTAGTTTTTCGGTGTTTTGATCTCGCTGGAGTCTAAACTTTATTGTACGGATGCAATTGGTCCTTGTATTTTAGTTCCGGACCTTGGAGCTTATTTACTGTATTTGGGTGAATATCTTGATACAAAATTTTGAATAAAAAATGTTACATTTTCCAACTGAAGAAATCTAATTGTTTATACGAAATGCTGGCGGTCGATTAAAGATAGCCTCGAACAATTCAATCTTGCTAAATTGTCCATAAAGCACGAAAACAATTTCTAAAGATTAGTTTACGTGAGTACCCTTTTGCTTCGGCACGTTAGCCTTCACAACTTTTTCAATACTTCACATTCCTACAGCAAGCTTAGCCCACGCTCCGTTTTGCATTCTTTAAAAATTCTTTGAAATTTTGTATCCATCCCCAAGGAAATTATTTGCGAAATTGTTTCTGAAATACTTTAACTTTTTAAAAGAATTTGAATCGTTAACTTTAGAGAAATGCATAAACAAAAATTTCAAGCTTTTATGCTAAATTCCCTTAAAACCAAGCCAACCAATTTTAATTAAACAGCAGAAATTCAAAAATCATCCTACCACTAAACTATATAAAAACTCATCTCTTCAACAAACAATATCACTCCACCAATAAGAAAAAAATCCAAACGAACAACTCCATTCCGCCGTCTGACTCATTCAAGAAATTTAAATTTTCATCCGCGCGTTGCGTAATTCCCTCACGGTAACGTTACGCGGCGCAGTTAATCCCGCGCTGCGGTGCGGCTGGCTCGGCTGTGATTATAAGGCACGCATTGCTTCTATAATTACTTAATTAAATTCATACATCACGCGGCATTAGGCGACGGAAAAGCGGCCTTTGAATCCGGCGCTGCTCAGCCGAGGGTGTGTTCGCCTACGCTTGCAGCCCCTTCCGAGTGGATGTATCCGGCCAAAGTATCAGCGTGTAGTCGTCCTGGAGTGTAGGGTCGATCCTCGAATTGTCTGTCGGCACTCCTGTCACGAACATACGGATTTCACACGTATACGCATGTAGTGCCTGCGACGTGTGCGCTGTAGCGTGATTGTATTACTTGCGAGCTGGTGATTAGGCTACGTGTGGTGACGTGAGGGTTTTTGGGATGGCTAATTTTTTGTCTGTGAGGACTTTGTGATGTTGTTTTTGAATGCCTTTTTTAATGAAGCTTAATTTATTTAGGAAAGAAGGCATTATTTTATTTGGTAAACTTCGTTGATTCTTTAATAAGCAAAATGCTAGTCAATTAAACTGCGAGTCTCATATTCAATTCCTCTTTAAGACTATTACTCCGAATGTCTATCTAAATATATGTTTTACTTCTACTCCTAGCACCCAGTAACTAACAAATAATAAAACTCGCTCTTACGTACACCTTACCAAACTCAAAGCATACCGAATCCAAAACAATTCTCTAACAGACCCAAACAGTCGTCGGCTCTTGACTCCATTAGCCAGCCCATTAGCGTCTCGACTTAATCATCAAAACGTTTTAGCATCTGGCGCCGCGTTTTATACTACGCGCGATATTACCGTTGTAAATCATGCTGCCTCCGGAATCGAGCTAGAGCACATAACTTTAATTGCGCGCGGGCAGCTTGTAATCGAGAGGCGAGGCCGGTGCGGCTACGACCACCTAATACCACTCGCTCGCGCGCGAACGCCGGAACATTTGAATCAATTACCGGCTCCTCTCGGAGCCTGCCTTACACTTATATACACGAGAATCCCGCACTCGCGCATTACAAACGGGCTTGCGGAGCAAAGTGAATTAATTAAAGGCCGCGGCTGCTGCGACCCGCGGACTGTAGGCTTAAGGGCTATGCTAACGCTGCTCACGGCTGTCCATCGGAGATCCCGTGGATGACGCGAAATCGGATATCCACGGTGTAATAAAGCCGGAGCTTAATTGTCATCTCGGTAAGCTCGTAGAAGCTTCCGTTATTCAAATAACTTGGCCGCGTTGGATGTTGATGAGGGAGTGAGCCATTATCGTGACAGACAGAGGCGCGCGCTTCCTTTGTTATAGGCGACATATCGGGCCGCGTCGATCTAGATCGTATAGGCTCGTACGTAAGGCCGTTGTAATGGAGTACACGACTATCGAATTCGCGCGTCATGGATGACTCGTTAATAGGATTGTTTGAACTGTGTGCAGACTGTCCTGTTAATAATCACTTGCATCCGGTATTGTATGGAGTAATACAATCGGCTGGCTGTGTACGATAAGTGACGGGCAGTATTAATATTGTTCGGTGAATTATGATGTTAATTCTTCAATGCGATGAATCGCGCTTTTGTTAACGTTGGATTGATGTTTTTAGCGCGTGTTTTAAGCTTACTTTTGAGTGCTGCGATGATGATAAAATTGGTAACGAATTTATCTTTTTTATCTTGAAATATTGATGTAGCTGTAACAGCTTCAGTGACAATTTGTTTGAGAATGTTTTGTTTTAAAATGATATCAATTTCGATGACAATAACATTAATTAAAAAGATCAAAATTTTCAATAAAATACTCTGACATAACATGTGTATATCCGAACAGAAAACTGGTTAGACCCAATCAGTGAAATTTTATTAGACTTTAACTAAAGACTAATTTGAACCGAACCTAAACTGAGTAAAAATAATAAAAATCTTAATATTTGAGAACGCGCCAGAAAAAGTTCCAATAAAATAAAAAATATAAAATACAATTTTATTAATAATTATACACTCTACTTACATCCTTATTAGAAGATACTTAATTTTCCATTCGACCAACCCCAAGATCCAAAACGATAACAACGCACAGCAAAAGAATAACAAGTCGCCCAGCCTCATTCTTCCCAAGATTCATCCCTCGTTTCTCAAACGAGATTCATAGAGCGTACTCCGTCGTCGCTGACGGAGACAGCATTCAATGCCAACGTCAGGAGGGAGCGAGTCAGGTTTTTCAGCTCCTTATCTCTCGCAACCAGTCCTAAGGGAGGAATCAACTTTTCCCTCTCCCTCCAACTCGCGCGATGTAATACGTGCGCGCTTTGCACGCTCGCTTCCGCTTGGCTGGACAATGCGCCGCCTGCTCTCTCTCTCTCTCGATTTTCTCGTTCCTCTATACGAGCTTCGACATTTGCATGCTGAACGGGAATATTCTCGGGGCTCCCTGCAGTTCGTTCGGCCGAGGCTAAATTTCAAATGGACCTGCAAAGTTTGACTTTCAAATGGTTCGTGGCGCGGTTCGTTTAGTCTTCTTGGTCTTTTGCTCCGTGCCGCTCGGGAATATTTTAGCTGCTATTGGCGAATTAGGAAATAGGTCTTTCGTTAGTTCGACGAGTGAGGTATTACCATAAAAGTTGCTGATTCAGTTACTATATTTTAAATTTATTTTTCAGAGTCTTGGAATATTATAATGACTTAAAAATATCATTATCTTAATGAAAAATCCCCATTAAAATTTCTCACCACGCACAAAAATCTCAATCCGCCATTTAATTAAATCTCAGCGGCAAAGTACAAAAGACATCAAAGCCGTCGGCCAAGCCTATCCAAACTTACCACACCACCCACGCGTCCGAACTCCAAAAAAGCCAGCCTACACCAACCGATTCAACCTCACGGCATAAATCACAAAAGAAAAAGCAATATGTACACCGAGAGCCGAGAGGGTTGTGCTTCCACCAGTCCGAAGCACGCGGAATTTTCGAAATTCCCGCGCCCACCGTCAAAGGAACTCGCCCCCGCGCGCGCTCGCCTCGCATATATATATATACCCAACCACCCCATCTCGATTCGCTCGCTCTTGCGACGCATGCCTCGCGTACCGGCTTGGGTATATACACGCCCGTGCGTGGACCCTCCTCGGTATTAGCGAATCTCCGAGCTAGGCACGTAGGAACGCGAGCTTCCGCGATATATAGAGAAAGGGTGCGGTTGGCTCTAGGCGCGGGAGCGCGCTGTTTGCGGTCGCGTTTTCGAAAAGTCCCTATCGTTAGCGATGCGATTTGCGTATCTGGATTCCGGGCGGTAGCTATGTGTCTGTGTGTTTGGAGCGTTTATCGGGAGTGAACGGTTGGGAGCGCGGGGGTGCGCTTCATCAAAACGATGTGGTGCGGAGGCTAAATCATCGCGACGTCGGGCGAGTTGGTCGAGCGTGATATCGCTCACGTTTATGCGAGCGGTGGGCTTTTTTTTTAAGGCTGGGGCGTGCGGTGCATGGTTAATGCGTTTTTGGTGGTGATGCTGGATTTTTGTAGGTTGATGTGGTGGGGTTGGTTTAGCGCGGGTGTTATATGATACTTTTATCTGATTAGCTTGGTGTCTGGAATATGTGGAAGGGCAAAAAATTTATTTTTATTAAATTCTAGATTCTGTATATTTTGTATTTTCATTAATAATTTTTTTATCTTCTCAAAGTAATTTAAATAATTGAAATTTGTAATTTTAAAAGTTAGGGATAGTATACGGGCTGCACGTTAATATTTACCTAGCACTTTTCACGAGCTCCACCGTGCCACAGCCGCAGACATTTCACGTTCCTTCCAAATGAAAAAAAAAGACAAAGAAATTTCACCCTCGTCGCCGACTAGCTACCCAGCCACCGCAGCAGTCAGCGCTCCTCGCTCACAAAAGTTGAAAAAAAAAAAATGCCACTCGCTCACTCTCGTAATCCCGGAAAAATCCTCGTAATTTCGCGGCGCAAGCTCGCGGAGAAAGCTCGACTCGAGCTTCCACCCCGCGTCGCGCGCATCCGTCATACTTATACCGATTCTAAATTGCCCGACGCGGCTCGTACTCAAGATGCACGAAATACCCAACGACAACTAACGATGCAGCTATTTATAAAATTTATCGGAAGCTCGTACGCGCTGGAAAGAAATTTATATCGTATTCAGGGCGAGTCGCGCGGAGCTTTTGTTTTCGTCGCCCGGGTAAACACACTCGAATTTATGGGTGGACATTTTTTTACGCGCTGGAAGGTACAAAGGCTTTGGAAAATAGATTTTCGCGCGTGATAATGCGCTGGGCTTTATTTTGAATTTGGTTATTTCTCACAGCGGCAATGTTCCGAAAAAGCGCACCCCAGCCCTTCGTTTGAAAGCGTAATTTACATACAGTGCATCGGTCCGATTGTAACTTCGTTTTGGCTTTTGCGTGGACCACCGGTTGCTCGCGCGATTTCATTTAAAGTGAATAAATTTAATCTGGATGTCGCGTATGTGTATGTGTGTAGTGATTAAAATCCAAACGAACAAAAAATTCAATCGTGCAGTGCGGGTGTACGACATTCACGTTGAGCATAACAAATGACTGGAGTTTGCAAGTTTGATTTATTTTTTTCTGTCTAGCGCTGCGTTGCTCGAAAACTATTTCTTTATTTCACGCTTGAGTGTAAGGGGATACTGCTCTGATTTCGTTTTTACTTATTTGAGTCGGAATGGCTTGTTTTTGTTTTTATTTATAATTCATATTGTATTATCGATGGGAAATATTCTCGTTATTTCAAAATAATTCGGAGCTTAATTAAAAACAAAATCAAAGGATATATCGTGATTGACTTAAAATTATTTATTACCGAATAAATTAGATCGTTACTGTAAATACATTTTCTCCTAATGACAACCCCGAACAAAACGTTATGATTGCAGCCAATAATTAAGCGAAAATAAACGAAGAATGAATAGGGCACCGCCTAACAAATGACTTAATCGCTCAGCGAATCGCAAATTGTTCTCTTATCCGTAAATCCCCTCGAGTTGAGCGATCGCTCGAGTTAAGAGGCGCGGAGGGAACCGAAAGCCCATTGCCAAATCGTCGGCGAGTCCTTAATGTTTCCGGCAAAAAGGAGCCGCCGCATTTAAATGTTGCGGCGAGCCGCGGCTTTAACGAAGCACCGGCACTTCCTGCGCGCGCTCCCGATTATGCATTAGTATTGCGGCTTTAAAGAAAGCGAGTAAGAAAGAGAAAGGAAAGTGAAAAGGGAAAGTAGAGCGGGGGAAAAAAAGAAGGGCGAGTATTGAGTCATAAGAGCTTGGCGACTTTTAGGGCTAAAGTTGGGAGGAAAAGTTGGTCGTCGGTTAGGACGAGGAGTAGTTAGTACGTGGTGTTGGTGGAAAGCTGTGACTGTTGATCGTGCTTTTAGATTTTTCAATGAATAATATCCACTTATGAGGTGGGGAGGGAGGCCGCTTTAAAAGTCAATTTCGACCCTCGAGTGCTGGCTCACTCGATATTGGACGGAGTGCCGAGAAGTTACTGTCTGCGTGAAGGCGGGGTGTATTCATAGAGAACAATTTTAATCAATTTATATTGTCAACTATGTGCAGATACATACTTTACGAAGTAAAAAAGTGGGTGGTTAGAGTTTATAAGAACCTTTAAAACAATAAAGTTGAGAAAAAGTTGTGTCATTGTCTTGTCAGCCTGCGGCTTATTCTATCGAAGGTTTTTATCATTATTGTTATTATTATATTCCCAGCAATTGATTTCGAATTTTATTTTTATTTTTACCTTAAAACCCCTATACTTTTTCTACTAACAATCACTATTCACACAAAGCATACATTATTTATTAATTCCACCAGGAAACCAAATCGATAGCTAGGGCCAACCCAAATATAACCGAACTAGAAAAACCATTTTTCCATGTAGCCTGTCATTATAGCACGCATTATGTTGTTTTCGCGTGTGCAGTCACGACATCCACGCATCGAATGAAAATCGGGGAGCGGCTGACGTTTGAGTGAGCTTTGAAGGATAGACCTAAAAAAATAGGAAGGACGAAAGGGAGGGTGAGTTCGTGGCTACGCTGGAAATGGCTTTGGCCCTCGGCAGTGCATTGTGTTGCCGGAGCCGCCATAGTGATTACAGCAAACGAAGCCTTTATTCCGTCTCTCTCTCACTGCTTTCTCTTTCTCTTCATCCTTGCAGGTACGCGACGACGCTGGCAAGTCGCTCTAGGCTGCGCGTCTAGTTATCATTCGCCGCTGACGTCTGCAGCAGCAGCAGCTCAGTCTTTGTCTCCGTTCCGCCATTTTTTACATCGATAATCTCTTTCTCTTTTCCCCTCGGCTTCTTTTCCCGGGTTTTTTCATTCTCGTTTATAATTGATATAGCTTTTATTTGGAATTATAAGCGTCGCTCGGAGTGCGTTTAATAATTAATGCATCCATTCCGGTAGATAGCGGTCGGATATTAAGCAGTGTTATTGCATTATTACTACGTTATTAATGATTCATTTTGTGAACTAGTAGGAGATTATGCTGTTATTTATTCATTATTGTTTATCTACTAGATGCGAGCGTGGTTCTAGTGATATCGTTGTCTTATTTTATCATTACAATATAGTATTACTTTTAATATTTATTATTAATACGTAATATACATCTTCCTTTTCTTTTCATCCTACTCTTAACCCACTGTCAACATTAAGTTAATTCTTGTACCAAATTATAAAATAATACAAAGAGCTTGAAACAGTAGCAGCCGCCGTAAAGTAACAAAGCCTCTAAACAAAGCGCAATTCCAAAATCTCAGCGGGCCTCCGAACCGTCTCATCAGCCTCAAATTGCGCATCGATAACTCGCGCGCCTAACGGGGCCCGCTAAAAACCTAATTACCAAACGATTCCCTCAATTTTCCCGGAGGAGATCGAGCTTGAATCATCGACGACAGCAGCAGTCGTTCCTCGTGAGTGCGTCGCTCCTAACGACGAGCGGGGACACGACGCATAGGAGAATCAGAGCAGAGAGAGAGAAGCGCCGAGAGTTGCCGTCGAAGCGCAACGCGTCGCCTAAGGAGCTACAAGCCCGGGACGCGAAACTTCTAAAATCAATTAGCAGCCCCTTAGGCGAGCACGGGGGAGAGTTTGTGAGAGGACAGGCGCGAGGGAGCCGAGTGGGAACAAATGATCCGCGAAGTGAGGAGGAAATAAAGGCACGGAGATGTAGTGTGCTCCGAGAGGAGAGAGAGAGAGGGAGGTTTAAGGGGCGCAGGTGGTTGAGCTTTCTTCGAAAAGTAGAGAAGCTTTCGTTTGTAAACACGTTTTACAGGTGAGCGCTTGAGCTTCGCTTAACTTATTGCGGCTGGCTGTTACGAGGAAGTAATAGGATGCGAAGTCAGAGAGCATTCGTCAGCGAGAAGCTTTTCGCGCAACTTAGCTGTTATTATACAACGTTGGCTTATTAGTCGGAAGCGGCTCTCGTGTTTAACTTCAAATGCCGCAATCCCGTTTGCTTGACTTTATCAACACTTTTGCGTCTGGATAATTGATCGATATCGTTTATTCGTTATTTTATAGTTTTTATTAACTTTATAAGGCTCTATCTACGCTTTTCATATCAGTACGCTTTTCCACTGCGTAAATGCGTAAACCTTTGCATATTTTTCACACAGAACCTCCACAATCGCATAAAATAGAAAGTCAGAACAATGTTCAGGAAAATTAAAAGCGCGAGCGCGCGTTGCGCAATATACAGAAATATACATTGCGGAAAAGAGGCGAGCGTGAACTTGACTGGTCCATAAGAGAGCGAGCAGAAGGGCGGGATAGAAAGCGAGGGTGACTGCTTCTCGTAGCAAGCCAGCTGTAAGGGCGATAAGAAGAGAGAATGCGAGCTCAACGTTTATACCAATAGTGAAACTGGCAGAACAATCACGCCGAGTTTTCTCAGCAAGGCGCGTTCACTCTCTCTCTCTTTCTCTCGACTTCTGCTGTGTATGTATATATATATATATAGTTGAGCAAGCCAGCGTGCGCATATATCACGAACCCTTTCAAGCGCGCGAGGGAGAAACGCCAGGGCTGTTCCATAGCTGCGAGGCGCGCGGGAATGGAGATTATCGCTTTCGTATGATTTAAGGCGAGTTACGGATTCGCTCTGATTCACACTCTGATAGTCGCCTCGACACGATGTTTCAATTTGCTCTGGTTTCGACTGTTGAGGAAGGACGTGTCTTTTGGTATCAGGATTTTAGATTTTGTTACGAATGAGTATACTGGTTTTCTAGATAGATACAAGTGAATGATTTTTCGAGGAGTGTTAAACCGTGAGAACGCGCTCAATTATATGCAACACGCAAATACAATTTACCAGCTTTCATAAAACTAATTACAAATTACAGAATAAGCGCTAACTGAAGTTAGCGGAATTCTCGGAGCAGTATCAAAGTCGTGCTTAAAGAGTTGTACAACCTCGATTTGACAAGTATATTAAAATTATTTTCATCAACCCAAGTTTGTCAAGTAGCTCGCAACAAACTTCTGAGTATAATAACGAGGTATTCAAAGACATCTGGCGACTACCCGAGAGAGAACCGAAAACTTGTGCTCTCGACATCGCGGATCCTCGAATTCAGTCGCACGCAGCTAGAAAGAGAAGTAGTACATAGTCGCGTGAAGTCAGACGCATGCTGGTTTGGGTTCATCATCCACGAAGCTCTCTTGCTTTGCTTAGCTCAGAGGCTCTTTGTTTGCGATTTCCTTTTACATGACACTGTGGAATGAAAATTTATGATGCAGTGGGACTGCGTGAATATCTTATGCTGATGAATTTAGTTGCTCGAGCTAATACAAGGCGCTAAAGTCGTTAATGTTATTAATTAATGAATATGATGTTTGGTAGTCATATTTACCAAGCTTGGAAATGAACAGTGTACGTATTATTTACATTCTGGATCGTTTTAATTGGACTAATTGTTGCATTCCATATAGTCTCTCCAAATTTTAAGAAATTTTAAAACAAGTCATAATGACGACAGCCCAGTATATTTCTCAAAATTTCAAAGCTCATTAAAAATTTCTATTTTCGAAGCGAATAACAAAGCTTCACCCAAAGCAGAAAGACAGCACACAAAAAGAAAACGGAAATAAAAAGAAAAGCAAAAAGGCGACCTCGAGTGCAGCGCGGAGGGGATAGACCGTCCGTGGCCGTCGGATGATTAGGAAGCGCCTCATCGTAGTCTCCCTCAACACTGGAGTCCTTGGCTCTGCTTGGCCCGCTTGGCCCCGAGCGGGAAATCGGACTTTGAGTAAGTCCGCCTCTCTTTCTCTTCCTCTCTCCCTATCTGTCTTTCTCTCACGATCCTTTGAAAGCGACCATGCGATCCGCGCTTCCCTTCCTCTCTCTTACTCTCAGTCTGACCTAAGTAGCGCGTCCGCCCTTTTCCACGCCGGGAGTTTCAAAGGAGACAAAAAGGCCCGCTTCGCTGCCTCGGTGTATCGCGCCCTCGGATACCTAGCCACGTGCAGTTGGTGTGCTGGGTGTATATATATGTATATTTCTTTTTCTTCTTCTGGGCAAATTGTTCGCGCGGAGTGGGAATTTTGCGAAAAAGGAAATTGAAGTGCTTTAGCTAGAGCGAATTTGCCGGTGGAGTGATAAATTGAAGAGCAATTAGAGAGTGCAATTATAAGGTGTTTTCTCTTGTGAATAATTGTTATAAAAAATTTATGCTTTTGAAGGATTTCTGATGTTCATCAACGAAGACTTCAAATTTCCGTCTAAATAAACAAAACACTGGAAATAAATTTCAATAAAAAGAAACGGCCTTCTATATTACCTGAAACGCACGCTAAAACAACATTCAAATCAAAGCCTTTGAAAGCACGAAGAACGCGGTTTAATAAAAGGCAAATGTCCTTACAGGATTCAGGCTCCTAGTATATACACACTTCAGAGCGGGCCGGAATGTTTTTCCCGAGATGAAAAATAAATCTCAATGATGAATTCAGCGCCCGAGTTATTCTTGTTCGCGTATATTCGAGTGCCTCGCGCGCTCCCCCAAAAGATTTTCGACGCGCAAAGGAGAGAAAGAGAGCGATCCACCCCCGCGTCTTTTCTTCACTCTCTCTTTCTTCTCTTAGCGCTCTCTCCTTTTGGCGCGGCGATGATTGGTGGATTTTTCAACTCGTCACCCGACGTCTGTGCCCTGGAGGCAGGGCCTCTTTCACCTCTTAGCTCGCGTTCCTTAATGTAATATAACGAAACGAAGAGAAACGACCATTGCTCTCGTACGTCCATTTTCTGCCGTCTAATGCTCTTGCTGGCTGTGTGCTTGGGTGGTGAGTGAGGGCTGGAGGTGAGTGCATGGAACGATTATGACGTGCACTTAAGGAATCGTTGTGTGTAAATGGTGAGGGTAGTTGTTGCAAGGCTAATTTTGTTATACTTCTGCTGGCGGAGAGAAATTTTTTTTTTATATTTTAGGAATTAGTTTGATGTATTGCCAAATGAATGGTGGTGAATTTAAGTGTGGATATTTATCAATATTTTTGTCATTGTCAATCTAAGATGAAATATCATCCATGAAAGAAAATATAAAAATATATTTTTTTCAAGTTTTAAATACTAATGTTATTGCTACTTTTTAATAAAAATATATTTTTAAAAAAAAATATATAAATATTTAGTAGTATCATATTTTATACATACATCAACTAAATTTAACATAAGATTTCATTTTATTTTATTTCAAATCATCTAACTACCACTATCAATCCCACCTAAAAATCTCGAAAAGCTCTAAAGCAAAACAGAAACAATTTCCGAAATTCCAGTCCATCCTCATGAACTAGCCGAGCTTGCACTGCGACATTTTAAGCTAAAAGAATTCTCCTGGTGACGGGCTAAAGTATGTCTCGTGCCTCGGCTCAGCTTAGTAGTGTGAGGTACTACGAGCGTGGCGCTGGGTTTTCCGAAAACGACGGCTTGATACACAGCGCCGGCGTACCGCTGCCAAGTGCGAAATCTCGTGAGTAACTTCCCTTTCGTGCAGCGCGCTGAAACTTTAACGTATTTATCCCAACTAGCGCGCCATTCAGCGCGGGACAAAGGAATCGAACGCTCTTTCTCGCTGCCGCCCTCTTTGACCGTGTACCTCGCCTTTTTTTGTGGCTATTTATTTTCGCTACTATAAATCCGCTTTTTCTGGTGAATAAACGAAGAAAGGGAGCGAATGGGGTTGAATGAGTATATAGTGCATAGAATAAATGGGCGACTGCAAAATTTAGATTTCGTTGAATAAAGTTTGAACAGCAATGAATTAAAGGATATTTTAAAGTTTACTGTTTTACTTCCAATAAATAAAGATTTTTCATTGTCCCAGCCATTATCGCCTTGATCACCGCCATAAACATAAAACTCCTCAGTTGATTAATCAAGCGGCGTTCGCTCCATTCTCGAATCCAAAACGACCGAATAAATAAAGTCAAATTTTCTCAATTGTCGCGCGGGGACGCTCAGCCGGGTCCTCTCGCTCGCTAATTTCCCTTAATATATTCCTTGTTCGTCATTCGCCGTAATCTCTTAGTTCCCTTGATCCCCGAACGCGCTGCAGTGTGGGACGGTATAAAATCCCCTAACTCTACCCCAAGGATCGCGTATGTAGGCGCCGCGAAGCTCGCTCGCGTCCAGCGATTTTTCACGTCGCTAGAGCGCGTAGATTATCGTTACTCTCGGCCATCGATCCTAGTTTCACGTGAATTTGTCTTCCTTTCTCCATGCAAGCTTTCCGGCTGGGTCTAGTTCGATGCATACGATGTTTGGGTGCGCGCGAGGGCGCGCTCAGTTGAGCTTGGATCTTTTTTACTTTTTAACGACGGCAGTTAAAGCGTCGTTTGGAATGGAATGATTAATCTATTTTTATTGCTTTTCTTTCATTAAAATTTGTTATTTCTTGTAAAAAAAATTAACTCCTTACGTTAAGTACTTCTGACCTAGTAAAATTTTGTGTTAATTAAATTTTATTACACGATGCTCGAACGAAAGCGTAACATTACTTTTTTCAGACTTTAAACCCACCCTTCTCGAAGTCGCTTAAGAAGAAAAACACACCTGGCGAGTCGGTAAAACCCGTGAGAGCAAAAAAACGTAAAAACACACCGGAGTTCTCCCGAGGATAATCTGAAGGATTTCCCGTAAAGTCCCAACGGCTCGTGTCCTCCGCGTTAAAGCTTCGCCTCTCCTTCCACCTACACAGTCCACTCTCACACTTTTCCCCATCCACAAACCCACACACACAAACCCATCTCCTCTCCCCTTAACGAAAAATTCCGAAAAATCCGATATTTTCCTCTCGGCAGCAACACCAGCAACGGCACGACGCGAGACAATATATAAAAGCTCGCAAGCTCGCAAGCTCACGGACGGCGCAGAATTGATTGCCGTCATTGATATTGCGAGCGCGCCGAGTAATTTAGATAAGTATGCAAAACGACGACGAGGCGGGCGCGCACAGCTCGAAAGCGCCCGCGGTTTAATAAAACCGAAAGCACGGACCCTCGCCATCAGCGGCCCTCTCTCGCAACGATAAAGCACGTCGGTTATAAGAAAGTCTTTCTTCTCCCTCTCTCAGCGCGGAAAACATTTTTCTTACGCTTCTTTCCTTTTGTTCCTCGTGCGAGCTCGCGCCGAGCACTCGACCTCGATATTAATAACTTTCGACGCTCTCTAAATGGAATTAGATTATTTCTGACGTGGAGACTGCTCCGAGCAATCATGGGGCCCTTAAAGGACGCGCTGAGAGAGAGCAAGAGTTGAAAGCGGCGGGTGGGGGCCGCCCGTGGGGCGAATTCCCGATTTATTCAAACCGCACCGAAATACTTGGATCCCATAAAGAGAATGAATGGGATTGTGCCGCTGTACGCGGGCGCTACTGTTGCCTTTAGGGCGGCCCCGTGAAATACGCGCTTTTACCCTATCTCTCACCTCCCGCTCTCTCTCCTTGTCTGCAACTTTTTCCGCGAATTTTTCCCTCTCTCTCGAACTTGAACTTTCCCCTCCCTCTCGGCTCTTTAGGAAGCCATCGACATCAGCCGGGCCACCAGCAGCCCGGTATTACCATTAATTTACATAGCCCTCACTCCGCGGCCCCGAACATATTGCATCGGCTTTGATTTATGCGAAATATTTGCTAAATATTCCATTTAATCTCGGACACGCTCTCGCCTTCCCTACTCCCCCCTACCTACGCGAATCCTTCGTGCAGAAGAGATAGCATCGTGGCATTAGGGCTCTGGCCCTCCCCCGCACTACAGTTCGTCGCTGTTTGTGTGTACGTATATACAGGCACGCAGCGAATGCTGCTGTGGCTCGGTCTACAGTAATTACTTACACCTCGTGTGCGAGCGCACGAAGCCCAGGGCTGGTTTGGAAGCGAGACGCAGGCGAGTCGCTTTGTTAGGTGGCGGCCGGTTCTGGTTTTATCCATTATTTTTTAATTATACGCGCGGTTTCGCTCCCACTGGAGAGAGTTTTCAGCGACGAAAATTAGAGTTTACATGAATGGGGTGTTTAAGGGTTATTAGGAGCTACGTTTCGTAGACTTTATGCGTTTTCTTGCTGGTCTTATGTTGTAATAATACTATTTTTATATATCTATGAATATTTTAGTGTACTGCTTTTTTCTTAAATCGGATATACCAAATCGTTTTCGAACATACAAAAACAAACAAATCTAATAACATTTCATAGCCCGTTATTGAAAAAATATTTGTCTTAAAAAAACCCACTTTCTTCAACCAAAAAAAAAAATATCTCACAATATCCCAGCGCAGCTGTTGACAAAAACAACTCTTCGACCTATCTCTTTCCCAAACTACACACCCCTCCACACACTTCAGCCTCAGTCGCCATCCGCGCGCAGCCAATAACCCACAGGCCAGCTATTGCCGCAATCACCGATACTCGAACCTACCCATATACACAGCCTTGCAGCTTCGACCCGAGATCAATGCACCAACGAAAATCATTCTGCGGTGAAACTCGAGGTGCTCGCGCGCCGGCCTAGTTTGTATCTGGCTTCCTTCCACCTCGGAGCTTCCGACGATGCACCCATCGGGCCGGAGTCGGAGCGCATACGCCGAGCTGCTTATAACCGGAAGCCCGGTAAGTTCCGTAGGAGAGAAGAAAAATACTGCGGCGCCAGTCTTCGGGCTCATCGGCGGCAATATTCGATTAGCGCCGCTCGCGCGATGTCTTTTTCTTTGTGTAAGCGTGGAGCTTGGACTTTTCGGGATGGGTGTGTGGGAGAATGGCTGTGCGTGACATGAGAGATTATGTGTCGACGCGAGCTGTCGTTGGGGTTTATGTAGAGGAAGCTTGACATCTTCGATGAGTTTAGTTTTCTTTTTTATGGGTAGTTTAATCGTATTGACGGCTGGATTATGAATTTACAAAAAAAAATTCGCGTTACTTTTAATATCGCTTTTGAAGCTTTAAAACGCCACATTGCAAAAGAAGATTATCAACAAAGCTACTTTCAAAACCTTCATGTAAAAATTATTTACTCTCACTCATAAAGAGCGACATCAGCCGCGGCACATTCGGCCAAAGCACATAAAACACAGACACATCGTAAAAATGATGAAAGCGCATAAAAAGTTTATCACAAAAAGCAGATTCCATTAAAGCCAGTATCCATCACTTTGAACACAACCCTACACCCAACCCACCTCGCAACATTTTCCCCGCGAAATCGCTCGATCTTTTTCATCCCAGCAACGTTACACTAATAAAAAACGGAAAACGTACCTCTCTCGCATCTGCCTGGAATTCCTCTCCTAATGCCGACCTCTCGTTCGCATTATCGGAATTATCATCGCTCGGCGATTCGCGAAAGCTTAAATAAATCCTCGGCAGGCTCGCGGTCCATTTCCGCTCGAGAGCCGTCATCCAGCTCCCTTTTTTCCACCCCGCTCGCGCATTTCCTCTTTTTTTTTCACTCGCCGCGCCACTTCACATATTCATAGGGTGCGCGCGCTCTTTGCTCACAATAAACGCGGGCCATTTGCATGTGCGGGGGAGTCGGTTGGCTGCGCGGGGATAAGCCGTCCCCGGGGCGGAGGCGAGCCACTGCGGATTGTCTCGATTTATATATATGCTGGAGGCCCGGACGCGAGCGGCTCGATGTATGTAGCTAGGTTGTACGTGGGTGTATACGTCGATTCGAGGCGCAGACGGTAAATATCGCCTGATGAGCTCGCCGCTGCGACGGAGTATGCAGGACAAGCGGCATGATGAGTTGGAAATCGAGAGACGGAGTTTGCGGAGGGTGTGGGGCTGGTTTTGAGACGAGTGGATGGGAGGTTGGCTTTTTACGATGAGTGTGTAATTATTGGCTTGGTAATTTTGTTTTTGGGTTTGTTTTCTAGCAGTTCTGACTACGTTTATTGCGTATGAGAGATTATTTGCGTGGAAGAATAGTGTAAATATTCAGAGTGGTATAGTAATTAGGTGTTATGTTTTTTGTTTCAGGTGTCATTGTGCGACGATTACAGCTTGCCCGTTGATTTTGTAAACAAGAAAAGACCTGTGAGCGTTGCAGCACCTACTACGACTGTTCAATGGACGATTCCTAGCCCCACTGTTGAAACCGTAAGTTGATTGTGAATTTCAAATTTTAGAGGGTTTATGGAAAAAGTTTGACTTATTTATGAGGGTACTTGAATATTTTTTAATACATAATAATTATAAATCTCCCGGATTGTACATTTAACAATACATGGTTTTAATATAAATTGCAATCCATTTAGGATAATAAATGCATAAAGCTTTTTATGCTTAAGGATTTAACCAACAATAAATCTGCGGCTTATAGTATTTAAAACCGGTATGATTTTAAAGGATTAATTGCCGCTAACGATGAAATATCGTTTTATCAATTACAGAGAGCGTGAACCTCAACAGATTCGAAATAAATTTTCTGTTAACAAATGTACATAAAAAATATTAATTTGACTCGTGTCAAGTGGCTAATTAAACATAATTGATTGATAATTATGAAAATGCTAACAAATGTTAGCTATAAACACCAGAAAATTTTTAAGTAACATACCCTTTACTTTAATCGTTTAATACCTTGTGTATAATTCTTATGTTTTTAATTTTTAACTTCAGCATTCTATGTCTTTCCTTATCAAATCCACAACTACTATTTCTTCAAATATTAATGGCTTATAGTTACAGTCAGTCACAAACATTCATTTTTTTATTGAATTATTAATTTAAAAAAAAATTCTTCTCCTTCTAGTAAAATAACGCAGTTGTAAAATTGTACTAAAAATGAAAAATCGAGTAAATAAAAAAAATGGGCTCCAGTAACTGTCTGTAAATAAAAGACTTTAACATCGTCCTCATGAAATATTTAACCAGCACAGAATCAAAATCCGAAAGCGCTCGGAAGTCGTGCAAACATCTCGAGAAAATCCCGCTCACGGAAGGAGAAACCCCCCTAGACACGTCCACGTAAGCGCAACATCCTTCGACCTCCGGCGAAATACATTTTCCTCGCGATTTACTCTCTCTCACGTTATGTTAGCTCACCCTTCGCCGCCTCCTAAACTCTTTAAAGCGTCGACTTGCCGCTCATTTTCCCTCTCCTCCCTTTTGTTTTCCCAACCTCCGCGACGGCCGTGCATCATGCACGCTAAATATCGCGCGAACAGTGAGCGCGACGTAATTTCCGGCGCGGAATCCGCGAAAAGCTACATCAAGCTCGCCCTATCCTCACGGGTATTGATATTTTCTGGCGGAGGCCTGGAATCGCAGCGGGGAGAGAGAGAAAGAGAGAGAGGAATATAATTACGGGGGTGACAAAATACCCGCGGGGCAATGCGCAAAAGGCCCGAAGAACGAGGGGTGAGAGAAAGAGAGAGAGAGAGAGGCCTGACTTCCGGCGCTGCTTATAATTGCTGCGGCACTCAGTTCTGCGGGTGCGTCCCGCCTCCGGCGCTCCGCGCGAGAGCGCTAAATGTTTCTGCTGAAATATTACCCATACCCGCGTTTTGCGCCTGGGATGTGCCGCTCGCGCTTCGGAGATATGCGCGCCGTGCGAAGCTCGCTGGATATTCGTTTTTCTCTTTTTTTTTTTTAACGGTGAAATATAATGACGGTGAATTTCCGGTGAGTTTTAGTTCGGGTTGAATGGGGCGGTGGAAAAAAATTACGATGCGTTAGGCATTGTTAAAAGTTGCGGGTTATTTTTTGATGAAGTGGGGGAGGAAGTTCTGACTATTGTGTTGCTCAATATTATTATGTATATTTAAATGGGTATAGGGGGAATGTAAAATAAAAATTTTCGGTATTTATAATATGCAGTCATAAAAGTGCATTTGCAAACAATTATTTACGAAAAGCGAAATTAACTCCGTAAATTAAATCCATAAACTAATACGAATCACGGGCATTTTTCAATGAGCTCGAATAAAAAATGCAAAAACGCTCTACGATGGCGGGCGGCAAAAAACTTTTAAAGAAAACGAAGTGTTAATGGGGCACTTGGCAGCGGCGCAGCATTCAATTCATAAGAAAAAGTTGCGCACTCGCAGCGCGGCAGCAGCCTAACAGCGTGGCGGCGGCATCAGCACGAGCTTGCGCAGCGGGAGTTGAGAGAAGACGCGCGCGTTAGCCGGCTGCGCGACAATCGCAGCGGGGAAAAAGTGATAAAAAAAGATGGGGTGACACCTGGGAACAAGAGACAAAAGTTTGCCTCTCTCTTTTCTCTCTCTCTCTCTCTCTCTTGCTTCCAGCAGTATATATACACGCCGGTATCTCAGTGCACGAGCGGGGCACTTGACGACGACGGAGCCAGCCGAAGAGGGTGAATCGTTATGACGCTCGGGCTCGTAAGCCCTACTTAATACTTTAGTGCTTTATATTATGTGAGCGCTCGTGCTTTCTCTCTCCTGCTCTCGTCGGTTAGGTAGCTGCTGTGCTCCGGCTCCATACCTCATCCCGGGGCGCGGCTGCTGTAAGGCAGGCCGGCAACACATTTATCACTTTAACAGAAAATCCAGCTGCGGGTTTGTGGCTTCGGCGCTTTCTTCTGCCTCTTTTTTTCCGTTTTCCTGCTCGTTTTATTATTTTCTCGTTTTAATTGCTATGATTAATTCGTTCGTTGTGCTCGCGATATCGTAATTTGTGTATGAGTAAAAGGATTTATCAGGCGCGTCGAGATAAATTATTCTGTAATCTGTGGATTTAGATAGAAAGAAGTTCGTGTAGATATTCTAAATGGACTTCTGTATAATATTTAAATTAAATTTTGAATAATTGATTTTTATATGATTTTTAGTATGCAAAACTCTTATAAAGTTTCCTCACCCCAACCTCATCTTTTACGTAACAAAAACAAAGTACATGCAAATCCCTTTTGCTTAAACCTTTTATAATATCCTCTTAAAAATTCAACCTCCAACCTTTTCCTCCTAAACCCACCCACCCATCTACAAAATCAAAGCCAACAAACAATTCCTCCATCTTCCATATCAATATCAAAGCATCCTCCGCTCAACGCAAACAGCCTCAACCCACCCCTCCAGATCCCCTCAGATCCTCAGCTTTTTTCCCTTACACGCCTCGGCGGTCAAAGGCAATCAGTAGTCGCGCCCTGGAACGTGACTAATCGAATCGCGCGTAACGAGAGCATAGATCACACGCGCACTTCCTTCCCTATATGATCGATTCCTCGCCGCCAACGGCCAATTACCTGCCGCGTCTCCGCTCGTCCAAGTTTCCGCGGAATGCCGACGCTGCTCTATCCATCCGCCTTCCTCTATGTGCATAATCCGTACGCGCACCGCGTAATTACAAGCTCGACGAGATTCGACGGCGACGTTCTATACGCGCGCGAATCTCTCGTCCGTCTATCCGCTCCCTCGGCTGCCTCCGAGACTTGAGCGCACGTGCGCGCATTCATACGCTCGTAAATAGCGGAGGGTTTAAGCGCGGCGCGGGGGTGGACCTAATAATCATGCCCAATTATAAAGCGGTGGCCTCGATAATCGGCTTACCCGACTCCTCGATAAATCAATAGGATTACGTCCGAGCGCGTGTATATATAGACTCGCCGCCCCTGCCTTTGTTTGAGAGCGCGCCCTTTTGCGCCGCTTTAAAACTCGCCGGCTTCTATTGTTTGCCTTTGGAAAATTGCTCAGTTTGGGGCGCGAGTTACGGGGCGAGATTGTACGCTCGCGAGTCTCGCGAAATTGCGACTGTTAGGTGTGATTTAGATAGTTTCGCGGAGGGATGGTATAGTGTGTCTTTAGCCGTGAGCTAATTTACGATGTCAGCCGAGTGTCTGACTAAGCGTATGCTTCATCTACTGGAAGTTCAGCCTTGCCGATTATTCTGCCATGAGCGGTGATTTATGCCGTGACTCACTTCAGTAGCTGGATGGAAGATGGAAATTAAGGCTAATGGAATTTTGTTGGATCAATGTTAATCGCGTTTATTAATTAGAAATTCGTTTCGTTACGTTCTTGCGCGATATTATATACTCGGCTTGCAGTAGATAAGTGCCGTGTTTATCCAGACGTTCACTATTATTCTGATCCGTTTCAAAATACCCTTTCACAAGCTTATTTATTGATTCAATAATCAAACAAAATGCACTTTTTCCATTTTTAATTACGAACCAAGGCAAGAGTACACAAACGAACTCTCTCGTTAAGCGGAGCTCCATCAGGCGCGGGTCAGTCAATAGACCAAAATTCCTCCGGCTCGTCGCGCGGAGCGCACGTGCGTTTCGGCGATTTGACTAATCGTAAAAAAACAGAGAGTAATTGGAAGAAAGCCCCGCGACCGAGCTCCACCCTCCGGACCGTCGTGCGCGTCGCCGGGAATATTTACACTCGCGCCCGCCTGCGCTTCTCCTTCCCGACTAGTCAAATTTGCGGTGCTTCCGACGCGCGGAGAGATCGGATTTGCGCCGCTCCAGCGATCGGCGCCGTCGCTTATAACATTCGTACAAATACGCCCCGAAAAATCCGTCATGCGAGCAGGGGAAGCGCGCACGAAAAAAATGCGCCGGGACGAGGGAACAAGAAACAGGCAAGCAATCCGGCCGCGCCCTCCGGCTCTCTTCTCTATATAAGTTCGGCAGGAGAATTCCAATTTCGGGCTCTTTCAATTTAAGGCTACTTGTCTTCCTTATATATATACGTAGAAGCGTCTTCATCGCGCCGGAGTCCCGATCTTTGATACGCCCGGTCGGGAAAGACTTCCTTATTGATTATTCGTTATAGCAGGCTGCGTGCGGAATCGAACCCTCATCACCCCTCGCGTTCTCTTTTTCTTTACGAGTAATAAAACACTCTTTCTCTCTAGGGAAATTATTAGCGTTAATATTCGAAATCTTTTGTGACGGCGGCTTCTTCCTCGTTCGGTTTTAAATCAGCAATTGCCTGTAATTGTGTTTCGCTTGTCTTTGCTTGTTATTTTTTGGGAATTATTAGTGTAATTAAAGCGCTAAGAAGTCTTCGGCACTTTGAATAATAAGTTAAATTAGTGGACTAGATTTTGTAAATGTATGAAGTGGTATTTCTGCTTTTGTTTCAACTTTAAAAAAAAATCAATAAAATGCTATTTATTAACTAATATATTATAAAGTCAGTTTATTAATAAACGGGATAAATATACCACGCAAGCCCACAACCCCAAAATTATAACATCCACTCTGGCGCTTCATCAGATATCTCGTAACGACTCCGTCACGCGTAAAATTATAGAAGAAACATTTGCACGCTCCCTAGAATGTAAACCCAGGTCCTCTGTCTCGTAGCGCTGAATAATTAGCCGCCAGGAAGCGGCTTCGATTTCAAGCCGACGACAAAACTGACCGGCTGTGTTGAGGGGCGCGAGACCGTCACGTTTACTCAAAGGAAACTTCGGCAATAACCCTTCCGAGTTTTCGTATACTCGAGGGGATTTCCGGACGAGGGCAGGGATGATACGCGCCGGGGATATGTAAGTTATGAGTAAACACGCGAAGAGATGAGCTCTTTTAAATTAAACAGGACTGAAAATAGTAACGCTTTTGATGAGAATTTTTAGTTTAACAATTTACGCAAACTATTTCCTTTGAAGAACTTAAAATGGTTTTATGAATTTCAAAATACTTTATGGGAGCTTAAAGTTTTCATAAAGACCCTATCTCAGAAAATAACTTGCATAATAAAGTTACAAAGTCAAAAGTACAATCGACCTCTCAATAATTCTTCTTCATCATTATTTCACCTAACAAACGTCGGCCACGTCAAATACCTCACCCAACTCTCACCCGCCTCTCCGCGCCGCTAGATTCTAACCAAGAGCGCGCAAGAGACAGCTTTAATTAAATCGAACAAGAGAAACCAGGGAACACCAGCTTTTTTCCTCTCTCTCACCTCCCGCCAGCCCCTATATCACCTCCTCTCCGCTTTTCAGCCGAGCGAGCAAAATTGATTTTTCATTCTGGCTCTCTATCTGTCGGCAGGCCCCGGAGATCGAGGTCGTCGAGCAGTACAGCGACCCGAAGGACAGCAAAAACCGGGCTTACGTCGAGCCGGGCGCCATCGAGCCGGCCCAGCCCACGGCTATCTACGCCAAGGCGAATCGCAACTACTGCAGACCTTACACAGGTGAGCTAGACTTCATACACTCACACACTTTCGCCCACAAAGCTCTCTCTGGCTCTCCTCGTAAATCTTTATCACGGAGAAAGAGACGCTGAGCACCGCCGAACCCTTTAAAGCCTTCTTACGCGCGCGCACGCGTATAAAATGCTCGTTAAAAAACGGGAATTTTTTTTTCTAGTTCAGGGAGCGTAGCGTCCGCGTTTCAAGGGTGCTCGAGAGAGTAATCAACATCGGGGCTCAGCCGCGAGGCTAACCTCGGCTTTTTCTGCTCCATTTAGAAAGTGGGATTTTGTAGATTTGAGAAGACACTTTTTTTGCGGGATCGCTTTTAACCCGGTTCGCGCTGTTTAGTCGGGCGTGAATTTGGGTTTTTAATTGGATTGACCTTTTTGGATCTAGTTTTGGGGCTTGTAAAAAGTAGTGGCTGGAAGATTAGGAATTGCGACGTCTGGAAAGTGCATTTGTATTGTCCCTACACACTCAATTGAAAAATATTGTACTACACGGAATACCTTTCTCCTTTCTTTCTAAAGTCGCTCGAAATTTCTTTTCCTTTGGAAGCTGAAGAGTTTCAGTGTTATTTCACTATCAATCATCGGAGATTGTCCCGATATCGATCCCCTTTTGCAGATACCGCAAAGTCCCGGGTTGAGACGGCGTCTCGAGCTCGAAAGTTTCTTCGATTCTCTATAGTGGGAAACCGGAAACTTCGAGCAAGACCACAATTCCGAGAGAAGCCCGCGACTGTTTCTTCATAAGCATAACAATACCGGTGTGATTAATGCAATTTTATTAATTCGTCTCCAGCACCTGTACATTTGTCTGGCAAGATTTTATAATTTTAACAGATTGTAAAGTTGTCAGGTAAATAAGGAATCCGAAAATACTTGTTTATCATTTCTGGAAGCTTGTTTGAGTTTAAATATTTTTCCTTGTGTTATAACTATAGTTTCTACAAATAAGAAACTATTGTCATTTCGTTTCTTAAATACATTTCGAGCAACGAATAACAAATCGTGTGAAAAATAAAAGTCAATTAACATCGTCTAAATAAAACAAGCCCGATAATTGAGCTTCGACCATCGGAAGCTTTACTACTGGATGGAAATTCCGAAGGACTGCCACAAAGTATTGGAGGCTGATCGAAACTAGAATAGGTTTCTTCGGTTCCGGTTGGCTAAGCTTGGCTTTTCGTTGGGCCAAATTGAGCTCAGATTAAAGGGAACTCGATATTTTACGGCTAATTAGACGCAAAGCTTTATAGACTCTGATAAAAGAAAAATATTTTTTTGCTTGTAGTTTTAAATCGATGACTGTGTAATCGGGAATTTACGTCATGTCATTAGCAGAAATATCTTAGACTTCGAATAAAAGCTCTTTGTTATTCAGCTCTGAAATTATGAGAATTTTATTCCTCTGTATAAATTATTCGCGATTCAGCTTTCTATTGGAGATTATTAGAATTTTCAAAATTTAACAATGTAATAATTGCTCATTTATAAATTTTCTTACAATTTTCATTACATTCCCATTAAAATTTACTGTTATCATTAAGCACTAAATCCACGCGACCTATTAAACATTACAAACGCTGACGCTAATTACCCACTTTACATTACCCCGCGTACAAATTTGACTACGCAGTCAACTCCACATAATAAATTTCACACCAACCTCCCCGCGCTATCTTGACCAAACAGCTTTCAGCCGGAATCTAAATCATCCAACAAACAATGAAATTTCGCATGCATGGCTCGTTCCGCTAAACGGTCATTTGTCTGTCGCGCGTTTGCGCACGCACCTAGCGTTCGCGATCGCCAAGAAGACATCGCTTCAACGGAGCGAGCTCGAGTCTATGCAGATAGTTCGGCCGATCCCGAATAAACAACGAGCGAGCAGCCCTCGAATTTGCATCCTTACCATATTCATGGGCTTTTAATTCGCAGATCCTATGGCTGTTTGGAGAGAGTCGAAGAGTTTGCGCCCACGGCGGCTTCCTGGGCGCGTTTACTCTGTTTAGGGATTATCGTTCCGATATTGCTTTGATATACAGCTAAGCTGTTTTGTTTGCCTTCCCTTTGTACGCTCATGTGGCTTGTTTGTTGAGCGTTAATTACTTTTCGTTTTGACAATGTTGCGAGGAGGTTTGGTGGAATATTTGAATATTGCTTGGTTTGGCTTTATAAGATATGGTTGAAATTTTTGACAGATATTATGTTTTCAGTTCTTTAAAATATTTTATTTGTTATCTTACGTTAAGATTGTTCAATAATATATTATCAATTTTGCAATATCTTATCGTTTGATTGATAAGTTGAAGTTAAAAATACATTTTTAAGTAGGTAAAGATTGTAAAAGTAATTAAATATAATTTAAACAAAGAATAATAAAAAATTTAAGGAGGTTAACAAATCAAACATATAATTCAAAAGAACCTTCAATCTTCCACTTAAAAGCAAAAACATTTAAACACACAAGAACCAGCATACATCTGCAATCACCCAAGCAAACCAAAAATAATCACTTTAAGATTACCCCGCTGCTATTGACGCAGGTCCTCCAACAGAAAAAAAACTCGACAACGTTAAGCAGCAGCCCTCCTACAAAGAACCTCTCCAATCTCCAACCGTAGACCCGCAGCTCGATCGCTTAATAGGGAAAGCGTGACAATGAAGTGTCTGGACGTTTCCTCCTCACCTCCCAGCCTCGGCTCACCACCAGCTCTCCCCATGAGGGTCTCGCCAGCACACCACCCTCTCTTCCTTTTTGCGATAACGCCGGCCGCGTACGTAGTGTCGCTGACATGCCTTGCCACCGGTGCGCGCGCACGATATTTAATTAAAGTCCCACGGCGCGTCCCTACTTTTCGTTTCCGCGGCACACACGTTTTCTCATTTCAAAGTTGTTGAAGTTTTCAGCGAGAGCAGCCCGAAGTTTTACGCGAAAAGTGTTGATAGCCTCTGTAGAGTGGGCAGGATAGTGTCGTGGCTCGTGTTTATTAAGACTTTTTTTTACACGAGGAGAGGTAGAGGTGCTTTAAGGATGAGGCTGATGAGGCGGCGTCTGCGTCAAGTTTTGCAATAAAATTTTTTTCTTTTTTTTTGCTGGTGTCGCGGGTGGCAAGTTTTTAATTTGAGCCCGCCTTTACTTACGGTGATAAAAATCGCGTTGGAAATTTTTAATGGGAGCTTTATTAGTCTTAGCTTTATTTATAATTTACTCTTATGGAACTTTGGAAGTTTCTTAAAATTATCAATTCCGCACACGACTAAATGATTTTATACAGTAAATTTTAATTTGGATAACTTTAACCTTAATAAACAAAACCATAAGTATTAACACACTCAACAACCACCCAATTTCCTTTAATCCAGCAAAGTATCCACCACCCCTACACTACCACCCCCCGTCAACACAACAACTGTCAACTCTAGTCCACACGCACGCTGTGGCACTCGTTAATTCACCATTAATTATGCATACGCCCACCCGTCCTCACCCCCACCCCCAACGTCGAAAGCAATTTCGGGACTTGGAAATTTCCGCACGCAGCCAGTCGCCACCGACTACAAAAAGTTTTTCCCGTATCGCTCTTACCGCACTTTCCCCACGCATGTACGAGCCCCCAGAGCGTCAAAAACGCTTTTCTCCGTCAGCGGTAGGGGAACCCGTGGAACCCCTTTACCCGCAGCCGGCCAAACTACCCCATTTCAATTAACGTTATAGTAGGTGACTTGTACCTCTTTCCACATGCCCGAGCAGCTAGCCGTCGGGGGCAGACGCGAGTCGGCTCATCGTATGCAGATGACACGTTGTCCGTCAGCGCTGGCTATGGCTGAACGGGTGTAAGGGACCGGAGCCGGTCAATGGACCCTCGCAGTGCTGTGTATTCTCGATCGTTCATTGCGACTTTATAGCTGGACGGGCTGCTGCGAGCGCTCGTTTGCGCCTGGATTTCGAGCTTCATTATTGGTTATTTAGAGTCGTTGTCGGTCTTATGGTTTTTTAAGCGATGATTTGTGTGTGACTTTTTTTGAGCGAAATAAGGATTTATTATTGTATAAGAACTTCAAGGCTCTGGATAATGGTATGAATAAAAGTCCCAAACAAACATTATAATTAAATCTTTTGACGCTAAAGCCCAGCAGTAAAGCGTATACATAAATCAACTCTCCTCGCAGAAGCTCGCATAAAATCAAGCGCCTGGAAAGGCTCGTTAATTCAATGCAAATGCCCGCCCGGATAAAATGCCTTATCTAACTTTGATTAGAAAGTCATTTTAGAGGCTCAACTCGCCAGGTAGTCCCGCGACTTTCTCGCGCCAAGTTCCAGCGCCAGACTTACAAGGGACTTTTAGTATTCCGCACGCGGCGTTAAGTGCCCGAAAGTTTGCCGCATCGCCCAGAGAAGATGAATAGTTAGCGGCTCCGAGGCAGCCTCTCTCCTTTCTCTCAGCCTTCTCGTTTCAGCGACGGTATATACACTTCCGCCTTCCTTTTCTCTCTCTCGTACTTGTCGCGCAAGGCTCTTGGTAAACTAGATCATTTACAAACTGTCAGAGGCAAAGCGCTTCGCGGCGCCTTCTCGAGAGAGAAAAGAGAGCGCGGATTTCCGCGGAAGCGCCGGGAAATCTTAATCTGCTTGTCTGCTCGGCGGCAGCTCGGCGGTTTCTTTTCCTCTCGCGACTCTTAGGTTTGATCTTGCGCGCGATTAAAGTGAAGAGTGCGAGATGGTTTGGATGGATCGTTCGGAGGGGTTTGCGTAATCGAAATTGCGGATGGAGATTGTTATCTGGTTGAATGCGGCTCTTTGAGAAGGTTTTAATGTGTTGTCGTTGGTTTGTTATTTCTTTAGTGTGTGAGAAAAGTTGTTGGTCGACGGAGTTTGTAACGCGATTGAATAATTGTTCTGAGTCAGACGTTATAGTACAATGTTTAAGTCGACAATAGACTGTCGATTGATGTATGTATCTGTTATGCGCAATGTGGTAAGTTGCAATCGCTGGCTATAGTCATAATTCATTTGCATTAGCTAATCATTAAATAGTGTCATTAATACCTATTACACTTAATTCTATCTACGTACAAGTTAACCATACCTTATTCCCCCTAATTACCAGAGTACAAATACGAATCCATCATCCTCTTAAATTTAATATCCCAAAAAACATAAATCACCATTATTAACCTTAACAATTCCAACCAACCAAATTAAACCCGTATACCTATGAACCTTCAATAAACTTAATTCTTCGCACAGGGGGGCGATTACCAGGCGCGTACAACACAGCTCCTTCTGACTCACTCATAAGCACCCTCGATGAATTAGTGGGCAGGCGCAATTACCATTCGGCCCGGCCGATTTGCATACCGTTCCGGGATAATTTCGCCGGTGCTTAGTCTAATCTTTCGAACCTACTCGATGCTCCTTGTACGAAAAGGCTCACCCGCCGCGTGTCCTTTACGACTTCCTGCCTTCCCTCCTGCCCTGCCGTTCCCGTGCTTGGATGTCTATACGCAAAAACTCGCGCTCTTATCTGGGGAGGGTGTTTTCAGCTCTATCTTTCTCGCTCGCTGTTGTTAGGGATGCTAATACGACGCTGTGGAGTAGCTTCGCCTGCTTTATTGAGAAAATAGAGTCGAGAAGAAACTCGAGATATCCCGATTAATTTAGTGTTCGGTTTATGGAGCGGTAAAGTTTTTCTGGGGTTATTGTTTGAATTTAATTATCCTCCGCAGATGGCTGAGCGTTCAAAGAGCGCATGATGAATCGCCCGTAAAAATCACCCAATGAAAAAGCCCTTCCGCGCCAATCAATATTTACAATCCAAATCAGCATTCCCATCACCGTCAAAATAAAATCCCAACAGTTCCCTTCCCCAAACCCACCTCTAACCAAGCATCAGAAACAACGCGAAAAATTTTATCGCACACGAGCCAACCATCCATATACTCTCTCAAATAATGAATTAGCAGCCTCGGCATGTCCATCGCGCCAAAATAATCCTCCAGCGCTCGATCCGGCCCCGGGCGACGATCGGCACCTCGATCGCCGATGTAGATTTCAATTGAGCAGCTCTGGAAGCGAGCCTCGCAGCCCTATCTCAAATAATCCAATGTGCGCTCAGTCCATCGGCGGCGATATCGCCCCTGGCGACGCGCGTCCCTCGAACGACGAGGGGCAGCTCTGACGAGCAGCGAGCGCGGGCGAGCTTCATTTTATTACCGGGCTGAAATCAATCGAACTGCCGTTTTGGCGCAGGTATGATGCGCTGGAGTGGGCTTTGTTGCGCGAGCGCTGATTATTTGTTTTCGAGGGCTTATTTTGCGATGAGGCTTTTTTTGGGCTGGGTGGTGGGTGAGGGATTGATTGGTTGGGTGGTTAGGGTATTTTTTTATTGTAGTTTTTGAATTGGAGTTTTCAGTTTTAATTTTGATTGATGACTAGTAGAAAATTAACCAGAATACAACTGGATATGTTGAACTAAATAACATATCTGGCGAGAATCCGGTTAATTTTCTACCCGTGATAAAACAGTTGACAAGGAAATACGTCTTTCAGTACTACTAAATTGAGAGAATAATTTTGTTATCGCAATATATGTTTAATTGATTGAATTAAAAATTTGTTGAATTATAAAGGTTTAATTGATTCAATTGAGTAGTAAATATTTTTCTCAGTGTAATTATATCATAACGAGTGATGACTTTTAGTTTTCTAAAATAGAGAATCGCCACAAGCTATGAGTCCCCACAATCCTATTCTCAAGTAGATTGATAAAACATTAAGTCGATAAAGATTCAGGGTGAATCACAGTAATTGTTGCATCTATATCAGCCCGACTTTTCCTCCTGATTATCGTCCACCTATCTTATCTACCATCAATCCATGCGCATGTAATTTCATATTACAGCAATCTCGAAAAAGCACAGTACTTCCCTCTCGTCCAATCCTGTAGCAAAATTAATTTCAGTAATCAAGCCGCGTTAGGGCTGTATCAATTCGAACGCGTATCCCTCGCTAAATGAATTAAAAGCGCGCGCGTACACATACACATTCGCATTCAAGCGGAGAGAGACGGCGAAAAGGAGCAGGGAAAGTGGGCAGCAGCGGACGGTCGAAACGCGCCGCGGGGCGCTAGATCTAATGCCCGATTAGTACGTGACCGGAGTGCCGAGCGCGCAAAGCTTCGCTCATTTGTGGCTTTATCTAGCGTGCAATCTTAGCTGTGTCATTAGAAACAAGCAGCGCCGCGTGTACGCCGACCGCACGAATGGCGCGAACGGAGCTCGCTGGATTTATCAAGTCGCGCTAACGTGTGCACAGCTCGGGATTTGCTTTGAGAGGTGATTTAGGAGGTGCCTTTTTTATGGGTATCAAAAAGTGTTGTTTGCGAGGCTTTGTTTCTGTTCGGTTTTTTACGAGGTGAAAGCGTTTGCGTGTATTTATTGCAGGTTGTTTATAGTTAGTTGTGAAACTTGTAGCGATGTTTGTTTATAGAATTGGCTTTTTTATGATGTATAAAATAAATAAATATTGTTTGATCTGTGAAAAGTTTTTTGTCATTTTTCGATGTTCAGATATTTCTCTTATATTTTTTATAAAGCTTTTCTGAGTTTCTACATCCATGCCGCAATACAAATTATTGTTCGATGTAATCGCTTAAACCCTCAAAGAAGAAAATCCTCTACAAAGCAATCATCATTCTTATCATTTCAAAAGCGATTGTACACGACTACCGCAGCTAAACCCAACGGTATAGATCCAGGCTACCACACCCCGGAACGAAATTAGCGCGCGGGGGAAGTAATTTAAAGACAGAGTAAGTAATTGCCACTTTGAGGCTCTGGTGCGCGCTCAAAGGAGCTCGGGCGCCTTTTTAATTTCGCGTTCTTATCTAGCGGAGATCACAGGCGCACTTAAAGATATATATACGCCGGCATTTTTTGTAATCAGCTCGTGGGGTGGCAATCAGCTTTCTTCTTTTAGTTTCGCCGCGTTTTTCTCTTTTTTTGCTCCAGCTCTCCCTGTCTTTCTCTCCTTCGTCTTCTTTCATCTCTCGTGCGAGCGAGCGACGAGATAAAAATTAATTCCATTCACGGAATTGCTACTCTGTGACGCGGGAACTGTACCTACATGTTTGCACGCGCTTTGAATACGAAATTACGGCGTTGGAACGCGTGCGTTTATATAAAAAGGAAATTTTCCAGGGGAGAGCTACTTACGTTCTTTATTAGTTTTGTGCGCTAATGTGTTTTTACGCGAAAATATGTTTTTAGAATAAAGGATGTTAAAGAAATTTTAAAACTAGATGCCCGTAACCGACTATGTGCTCCAAAATGAATTTATTTATAAAATGAATTTTGAAGAAAAATTTTCGCTGCAGTTATAGAATACTAAATTAAAAATTTTTATGTGATTTTAATATTGTGCGTATTAAATAAACATGAAAAATCTAGGTATTTACGTTTAAATATTTTAAATTCATACTTTATTGAAATGAAATCTTTTAATTCAAAGGATATTTAAAACTTTACTACTGTTAAATAAATTTACATTAAAGTTAAAAGGAAACCAATGCACATTGCATTCAAATTAGTCTAAATTCATGTTCTTTTGATGTACATATACACTAAATTAAGTGAACAATATAGTAATGTAGCTCCAAAGTATTAAAAGCAACTACAATGACTCAGAAAAATGTAATTTTACTTTAACAATGCTCATGTATTTTCGTCATTTACTACCTCAACCACCTTCTAGATTTGACAAGTAGTAACAGACAAATTGGACAGGCACGCTCAAGCACCCTCCTATTTTCACAAACCAAAAACAACATAAATTGCTGTCCATAATGACTCGCTATAACGAATTCCACATTGTACTCTCCCATCCAAAAAACTAGTTTCCTCAAAACGCTCGAATAAATAAACATCACGTCGCATTCCACGTCAATCCCGCCTTCGTCACCAAACCGGCCGAGCTTGTAATATCTTCATGTACCTTACGTCGCATCGTTCGCTAAATGAGATTGGCTCTCACGTCGACACTGCGTTAAGGGGGCCGGATAATCCCGCATGCGTCTCGAGTTGAATGGCGCGGTTTTGCTGCCGGCCCTTCGTCTTTTTGACGCAGCTCGAGAACGACAGCAGCCGGCCGTCAGCGCGTATTCAGGCTTGATCCCCCTTTGGTTATGTTACGAGTGCGCGATATCTAATAAAAAGAGCCGAGCTTGAGCCTCGCTTTATTGAACTCCCCGAGATTTCTCCGTGTCTTTCTTGTGTCCTCTTTTTTTCATATCGCTGGCTGCTTTTTGTGATCCCTTCGAGATTTTCTCTATGACGTATGATAATAGCGGGCTGCCTAATGAAGGTTCGCCGGTGGACTATTCAGCTTATTGTGGCGCTCTTCATATTCGGCCATTGTTGTGGGCATAACTTTGTGTGCATCTTTATTCGAGATTGTTAGAAGTTACGTGTGGAATTTACGGTTTCGTATGGGCATGGTAATAATGATGTAATTATGATTGATGAGATAGGATAGATAGAGATAGATAGATTCTGTTTTTTTATATTTAAATAAAATATATAATATTTATACAATCGTTGAAGTATAGCTCACGGACCTGTTGTCAAACAGAATCCCAAATGCCCATCTATAAAACATTCATCCCAAAATCAAAGTTAAATCCATTCCCACTGACCACTCCTACAAATACATAATCGATAAAATTAAAATTCGAATTCTCCCCAACCCCCACCATCAAAACCCACCTCTCCCCTCTCAAACTAAAATTTCCATTTACAACTCGAAAAGGGCGCACCCTCCCGCCACAATCAACCGTACTCGCGCAGGCCAGCAGCGGATTTAACGAACTTTTGCAGCGCGCCGCCCCGGGGGAAAACTTACCTGTCAAATCATATTTGGAAAAGCCCCGGCGCGTACACAGCGACACGTGTAAACACGGGCGCATCCAGAGAGGGTGCATCAGCCAACGTATACTGATTGCCAGTGAGCGATGCCCTCTCTCTCACCCTCGGCCCTAATAGATTCATTAAGAGTGTATATAGCCTCTGCGCGCGGGTTCGATCCCACCCGCGCGCTGCGTGCGCCGATATCTCGCAAATCTGATTAGCGATCGGTAAGCAATACATACACACGTGTGTATAGACACTCGAAGCCCCTGGCGGCTCGCCAGACACCAGAGTCGTCGACCTCTGGCTACGCTGCCGCTGATGAGCTTTGCGATAGTTTTACAAGCTCGAGAGGAGCGTTGTTGTCGGCTGAATACTTACGGCTAGTGCGCGGTGCTCTTTTGCCGGGGTTGTTTGCGAGCTGGTCTGGTGTGTAGTGGCTTGTGATATGGTGGCCGGGTTGCTGGAGAGTTGTGACTTGGTATGCCGTATACTGTGCTGTGTAAGTTTCGGTGTAACGAAGTGATGGGATAAGAGTGTGGGTTGATCTCGTTGTTTACCTTTGATATTTTAATAAAAATACGAAGTTGTAGGGATAGCCAAGAACTCAATTACGAAAAATGACATTCGATCAAACGCTATTTTGCATCAGCAGCAATCGATCTAATCCCCTACCGAAAACGAAATTTATTCCCAAGCTCACAAAGACCAGTCTTAATTTACTCTCCTCGTAAAACCTCGCTCTTCCATCCATAAAATCAGACGAGAGGGCGTCCGTCCCTCATCCCATACACATCAGACGGCAGTCGCCTTAGCGACGTATACATAATAGTAAGTCGCGCTTTTGTTCGCGCCCACGGAGAAGTTAAGATAGCGCGGCGCTCTCTTCGGTAATCATTTTTCTCCAAAGTTTCCTCTTTCTTCTGCCGTACCTACGTATATATTCACTCTGAGGGGCCGCGCTGTCAAGAGCAGAGGAGACCGAATGGTTTATAGGGGTCCGGGGCTTTGCAGCTCCCCAGGTCCGGCCGAGCTCTTTCCACTCTGCGCGCGGTGTTCAAGGAAGAGTCGGCCGAAACTCGAGAGCCGTTATACTGGAACGTAATGCGCCTGCCCATTATCCGCAGTGCTTATGGCGCGCGTCAAAGACTTATATACTGGCTGCGCTTGCGTTTAGTGGGTATAATTTCGGTTGGGTCGGTTAATTTCTGGGTTTGAAATTAATTAGTTTCTTTTGGTATGTTTAAATAAATGTTTTGGTAAAAGTATTTTCTGTTGACTGTGTACAATTCTAGAAAAAATTAGATTTAATAACACATTTTTAAATACGATTGTTCTTTATGAAAATTCTATCTAAAACTGAATACTAAATCTGAAAAATTTTAATATTATCAAAATAACTTCCATCCAACCAACTAATTTAATAACGACACTCTGTCTTAGTGCTAAGTAGAACCGTAAAATTATGAATGACAAATTCAACATCGTAATACGCCTTAATCACGGAAGTGGAAAGAGAGCGAACATTTTCAGACCAAAGATGAAAGAGACCTAGATGCTAGAAGCACTTTGCCAGAGAGCACACGAGCGAGAGAGAGTGAAAAATGCCAAGCGACGATTACGAGTAATGCAGGCCGCTCAAGGGGGGGGGGGGGCGAAGCGATTTCCGCGCGGCACCGTTTTACAGCAATTTCTTCGCGCGCCCCGCTGGGTGGCTATTGTGTCGAGTGTGGCCCCTGACTCTCAGCGACAGAGAGAAAGCGATTATGAAAATTTTACTGCATTTTGATTTTTCGCTCGCCAGAGAGCGATCGTTCTCAAACCCACTTTTTCCGCGTGAAATATTTCCACCCTTTCTTTCCCTTGCGCAATTTCTCCGAAGTTTTGATGTCAGCCTGGATTTGTTTGTTTCAGATCCCTCGGCTTCTGGCTCTTCGTGCGAGGATGAGGAAATTACCGGTAGACTCTCGAGTGCCAGGAAACGAAAAAACACCGTTTACGCTGCTTCTACAGCCAATCGAAATCCTAGCCTACAAGGTAAATACCGCCTGCCTTATTCTCTAGTATCTACTGTTTACTAACACTGATGCGGCTTTAGCGAAAGGAAAATTCAATCGTGGTGTGTCTTTACTGACTGATTTTGTGTTTTATTGATCGTGTGAAGTTTACAAGATAAATTAGTTAACGCTTTTGCCGGTGCTCATACCGATAAGATTTTCGCTTTCATAATCGAGCGTGACGAATCTTCTCTCTTTTTTTTCTAATCTTTTTCAATACCATAATAAGCGCACATCGCCTCGAGTCCCGATCTATTATTGTTTCCGCGCGCAATTCCGTGTCATCGCTGGCCATTACACGCTTCGTCATTCGTTTTCTCAACGAGTCCATAAAATTTGCAACAGTCCTTCCCCGAAGCACGTGCTAAATACCGGCTAAGCTCGGTCAATTCGTAATCGCTCAGCAATCTTATCTCCCAGAAATCGCGCTGAGAAAAAAAATCAACAAGCAATTAGTCATCCAGCGCTCGCAAACACTCAGCCTCGTGAGTAATCTGTAAGCGTGCGCTAGCCCCGATTCGACGAAAGCTCGCGCTTCCAAGTACACCTATATATACACACATATACACATGTGTGTTAAACTACCAAGACGCGTGTGAACGAGTGTCTTACTCTATATCGTGCAGAGCGCGAGCGAGCCAAGCCAGCCACGAGCGAGGCCTGCATCAGCGGCGGCGTAGACCACCTGGCCTTGGTCCACCCAGCAGCGTCAGCAACAGCACCGGAACAGCAACCCTCGCCCACGGAATCGCTACCCTCGCGGCATCCTTCGCCCTACTACTACGGCGACCTGTTCAAGGCCGCGGCGGCCGAGCATCATCACCGGCAGTACCCGCCTTGTCGCACCCAGCCGAGCAAGTACCGCAAGAGCTCGAGCCTCGACGTGCCCGGCGAGCGCACGCGCAGCCTCGGCGTCATACCCAAGCGCAACTCTCTGACCGGCGGCGATGGCGGACTCCTGCCACCCTACGAGCTACCCTACCCACGCCAGCAGCAGCAGCAGGAAGCGGAGCTCGAAGACCACAACGAGGACGACGACGTGCCGGAGCCAGAGCCCGAGGGCCCACCGCTGGCTCTGAGCCCGCTCGGCAGCGACAATGCCAGCAGCGGCCAGCCCGAAATTCTCTCCAGGTGCATCATCACCGAATGGGACTACACACTCATGCCGCCCCATCGGCTGCTGAGCCATGACCTGCCCACGACGGTCTGCACGTGCCTTGCCTCCGCCGAGGAGGACGAGATAGAGCCGCCCCCGCCCCAGCCGCAGTACGCCGCTGCCAGGCCCCTCTCTGCCCGGCACAAGGTGACTAATCAGCGTCTCCCCCCCACCACCACTGCCTCGACACCCTCAAAGCATGAGCTGCTCGCTGCTTGAAAGTAGATATAGAGCGTAGATTGTAGCTGTTCGTCGTTAGTAAGCACCGAATTTTCCTTTTTGATTGACGAGTTTGCTCTCGGATCGATACTATGCCTCGTCGACCGGCCGCTAGGACTTTCCTGCTGGTTTGTTGTTGTGTGGTACGGTGTTTTTTTTAGTTGAAGAAGTGTAGAAGCAGTGTCTGTGCGTTTCTGCTTTGTTGAGTACGAGATTTTTTCTTTGTTTCTTTTTTTTTCGTTTGTTTGCATTGAGTCACGTTGCTTTGGAGAGTGGTAATTGAATTGTCAGGTTTTGGTTGTTGGTGTTGAAATGTAAGAGGAAAATTTATTGGACAGGTTAATGGACAATTCAGTATTTAGCTTGACGTTGGTGTGCATAAATTTGAGAGACTAAGAAAATTTATTATTAACACATTAATTAACAAGTACAATAATACGTTCGTCTTCTTTTAATTAGTTATTTTTTTATTTGATGTATTTTATAAATTTATGTACTATAATATTATCATTTTTTTTTAATATAACGAATAAATTTAAATATAATTTTTAATTAATTTATTTGAAATGCCGAGTATTTGATTAATTCCAACCAAATTTACATGTATAAGTAATTGCTTATTAAATTTCGGAAGCTTTGAATGTAGATCAAATTCTTAATTATAATACCGTTAAATTTTCATTTATTCCCACATTTAATTTTCATTTAATTTTCCACTATTATCTTAATTTTATATGTTGTCCCAGTAATAAACGTAGAATTAAATATTAAATACCTCATACAAACATTTATTTATTTGAAAATTCAAGAACCTTGTAACTAATCGATCGACGTTATTTTATCACCTCTCAATCACGCCTGAAATATTTAATCATTTGAATTGTGTATTACCAAAGGTACGAAAGTTAAGACGTTCGCGAAGAGTGGAGCCCCAGCCGATCCTGCTGGAGGATCGCGCAGACGAGGCCGAGCTCGAGGACGAAGGTGACGAGGAGGACGAGAACGACGACGAGGAGGAAGACGAAGAGATGGCCCGTCAGCGGCAGATCTACGAGACGGCATTCGACTGCAAGGTCAGTAGATCGGACGACGATCTCGATGATCTTGATCGGATGACGAATCATCCGCTTTTAATCTCACAAGTGAGTACACATCCACGTTTTATTTTATTTCTCAATTAAATTTCCGCTTTATTTTATCAAGTCTTATAAGTCTTAATTATCTAAATCAATATTTTTTTCTTTATTTTTAAAATTAATTTATTATTTCCTGAATGGGAGAGTCATTAAATATTCAACACCTCAGAAACTGTATATCTAAAAACTTCGCACACAGCATATCTCTCAACACAAATCAATTTTCACAAACACTCTACTATCACGTAAAAACCTTAACTTCCAGCTGAGAAACAGTTCGACGGCTCCGCTGTCCCGCGCGAGCTCGTCCACGGAGTCGTCAAGGCAGTCCCAGCAGACGCTCTCCCAGACGTCGCTCCAGCCTTCAAAGGACCACCGACGCAGCAAGGTGGTCTTACTCCGCCCAAAGGCCCTGATTCCGAGTCGACTGAGCCACTCCCAGCAGCAGCAGCAGCAGGCGCAACAGTCCCAGCCCCAGTCGCAGCAGTCCGACAATATATCCAGTCTCTCGCAAGACATCGAATCCCTCCAGATAAACTCGAACGACGAGAAGAGCGGCTCGCCGCGCAGCTGTCCGCGTGGCTACACGCCCTCGCCGCCCTCGACGGCTCCGCTGCCAGCCAAGTTCCATAACAATCGCGAACAGCTGCTCCTGAACATCCGCAGCGCGCCGAATTTACCTACAGGTCAAGAGCAGCAGCAGCAACAGCAGCAGCGCATCAAGGACATGAGGCTGCCCGTCAAGTCGCTGCGCGCCAAGGAGCACTCGCCCCAGAGCAGCGAGAACAGCATCCTGGAGATCAAGAGCCGGCCCAAGAGCTTCGTCCTCGAGTCCAAGGATCTGATACTCGAGTTCAAGGGCAGGCCAGCCAGCGCCTCGGAGAGCGGCCAGCAGCAGCAGCAGCCACAGCAGCCGGCACTGGTGTCTCAACGCCCGAGGCCTCGCAGCCTCATACGCGACAGCAAACCCATAATGGAGTTCAAGGGCAGGCCCCACGAGGCCGAGGCCACGAACCAGCAAGAAGCGGCACGCGCACGCCGCGAACAGCAAGCCAGCCTGCTCGAGTTCAAACTGAGAACGAGCCGTCGCAGGCCCGGCTACTCGAGCACAGAGAGCATGGCCACAAGCAGCAGCGGCGGCAGCATGGAATCGCTGCGCAGCAGCACCAGCGAGGGCAACCGCTCGACGAGCAGCAGCGAGAGCCGTCACAGCACCAGCCTCAGCTCCCACAGCTCCGACAGCGGCAGCGCCAACTGCTTCCATCACCACCACCATCATCAGCAGTCCTCGAGCCTGTCCAGCTTCCTCACCCACCACGCCACCAAGCTGCACATCCTCTCGCCCATCAGCGACAAGTCCTCGCAGGAGCCGGCCAGCGAAACGTCCGACAACAATCGCAACAACAATTCGCAGAAGGCTTCGCCTGAGGAGCTGATCTGCAACCCGCCGACTGAGAATAATCTTACACTAGGCAGCACGCAAAATTCGACTACGACGACGACGAATGCGACGACGCCGACGGACACGTCGTTCAAGAAGCGGCGCACGCCCCAGAACAAGAATCTCATCAACCTGGCGCTGCAGTCGTCGTCGTCGGGCGACGCCGAGATCCAGGGCTCGGACAGTGGCATCTCGATAGAGTCGCGAGCTGGAATAAAGTGCAACAAGCCCTTTGGCTTTCAGCCGTTGAAGTTACCCACGCAGCAACAGCCGCAGCAGCAGCTGGATAATATTAATCAGATGCTGGACAACGAGCAGGAGCTGTCGGACCTGCCGTTCGACATGCCTAAGTTGCGCAGGCGCAGGCTGCTCATGCAGCAGGACGCGACGACTTCCGGCAGCGCGACCAGCGTTGATCTGAAGGATCTGCCTTTCGATATGCCGAAGCTAAGGAGGCGGCTGAGGTGCACGCAGAGCACCGAGTCCAGCGCCTCGCAGGCCTCGTCCAGCCAGTCGGTTAGAGATGTCGAGCCACCTACGTTATTTGGTGAGTGACATTGCTTTTTGTTTGAGTGTATTTGTTTTATGGTTATAGTCTGATTATTTTGGTTAAAAAAATATTAGACCGTTTTAGATTTGATAATTTTTAAATATTCCGAAATTATTTTTGAAGACAAAAAAGCTATTTATGACAGCCAAAACTATTTCAGATTTCGAAGCGAGTTAATTTTATTACAGTAAATTTGTCTTTATTTAAAATCCATGAATATTATTAATCACTAAAAGATGCTATTAAATATTTTAAAATTTCTATTAAATTAATTATCTTTTTAAACAATCATTAGTTTGGTGATAAAATATTTATTTATCGCTATAAAAACGGTTAAAGTTCTTCTACCGCAATTGCGTTTATTTAGCGAACAAAGAAAAATCGATTTATTCATTAAAGCCTAGGGTTTATTAGCGTCTCGTCTTTTTTTTAATCAAGTGTCTAGTCATTAAAGTCATAAAACCCTACATTTTCGGTCACCTCGGGGTAAATTAAAGCGTTTCATCACTATCCTACGAAGGGGCGTCGTAATTCGATGTTGAGACGTTATGAAGCAGCCAGACAGCTTGTAATGCCATTAAGTATCGTCACTTTGCGCGAACAAGGGTATTCCTCGGCGTTTCAGAGTGTTTTGAGATTAAGCGCTCACTAGTTTTTTCCTACACCTTTTTTTTCTTTTTAAATACTTATAAATAGAGTAGTTATAAATATAAATTATACTTTTCGTATGCTTAATGAGTTAAGAATAAGCATAGATTTAAAAGAGCATTACGTAGACACTACAACATTTATAAAAATTAATATTATTAATCAAACCAAATTAAGCTTTAATCAAATTAAAAACTATCAAAGTATTTCATATCTATTCAAACATAACAACAACCCGATTCTATATTTCAAATCACTCGCTGCTCCTACCGCTAGCGCGCAAGCTGACGTAATATGAAGAGCCCCATCCTCTCGATGTCGAGCGCTGTTGAACTCCGCCTGACAAAAGCCGAAAGTTTTCAATTCTTCAAAAGTACTCCGCGCGATAGCATTGCCGTATCTGTTTACCATTTCAACCGTCTCTTCCCTCTCCCTCAAAATCCTCTGTATCTATCGGAAAATTCGACCAATAAAACGCGACAAAATAATTCCGCTTCTCTAAAAATTCAACAGCGGCAGCGAACTGTACTCCTCCCCTGCAGTTGACATTACGTTTACGGCGTGTGCACGCACATTCGGTCCGCCCGAGCCCGGAGCCGTAAACAAAGTACAGCATCTGGCGCAGGTGTGAGGCGACTCCTCGCTATAGCTTTGTTATATTTTATGAAGTCGCTCCAGAGCTCGTTTGCCGTTGCTCCAGCTTTCAGCGTTGGCTTTGATAGCCGATGACGCGCGGTTAACTCTCCAGCGTCGGCTTACTCATTGTTTAATGAGATGTAAAAGCCGTCGTCGTTTAGCTCTTCGATTATGTATATCAGGCTGTTGGCTTTTTTATTCGTTGGTAGTTTCTTTGCAATACGTCATTTTAATTTTCGAATAATCGTACTCGATGTGTAATTACAGCATATATAAATAAATAAATGTGAATTGCACAATTTGTATTTATACCATCAATTCAATACTTTGACATTAATATTGGAATTAACAAATTAATATTTTTTAATCTAAAATCATTATTGACTGGCATTTCATCATAAATTTTGCTGATTAAGGATAGCGCGTGTCCTCGATACTCCAGCATAATCGAAGAAGCTTTTTCATTCCCCGCTCTCCTCTTATCTTAATGACGAAGCAATATCGCCCAAAGAAAACTCACGCACACCAAGAGGTGAAAAGAAAATATTAAAGCTCCCTCCCTACTTCCTTCCCTCCCGAGCTGATCGATAGCCGAGCGGTAATTTCGATTTGCAAATGATCATTTGAGAGGGTCGCGAGAAAAGCTCGAGAAGAGCTGAAAGAAAGCTGGCCTCGTAATCGGAAACAGATTTCTGGAGGAATCCCACACCTTTTTTTTCGGCTGTTCGATAGCTCGGCGCTCGATTGGCTTGTGCAAGCTGTGTCTGTGATCGATCGACTCCATGCGTTTTTCCCACCCACGCGCCAAACCACGCATTTCATTAGTGTCGCCGAAAGGAATGGTTGATCGTTCTTTAAGCTTTCGGGAATGATTGTGAGAAAAAAAATTAATCCGTGAAGAATGTCGTTAATTGAAATTGATCGGGGATAATGTTTTCTTTCTTTTGGTGAGGATTGTTTCGTTCGATGTAATTAATTGCATTTTCTTAAATGTACAAACTTTTCTCTTCTGTACAGAATTGAAGTTAGGAAAATAAATCTTTATTTTAATACAAGGAATTTATTGTGCAGCTATACTCGTTCAAAACACCAAAACTCACGCAAGCTCTCAAAAAAAAGTGCAACAAGCAAACCAGACGCCGGTCTTGTTTTATCCCAGGCGTCAGCGGAATTTCGGAATCCTCGCATTGTACCCGAGCGGACAAAGCCACAATACAGCTTCGCGCTTTTTCCGCCCCGTATAAAAGAACGCGCCGGGCACAGAACCGTAGATACGCCTCGAAGTTCGTTGCCATCTCCGCGCATTATTTGCGCATCTCGTTCCGCGTTCGAGCGTGAGCGTATCCGCTGACGTATTAGGAGTATTGGAAATATTACCTTCCACTTGCGAGCTTCTCGACGACGAGGCAATTGCTTTTTCAATCATCCGCAGCGATTTCGCTATATCTCAGGGGATGGTATTTCGATTGGGTGCGGTGAAGCTGGACGATGGATTTTGTTAATATAAATGAATATTTTTTTGTGATGGAAGATGAGAATGAATTTTTTTGTTGGGTTTTGTGTAAAGTTGACTTTTGTGAAAAGTTTTATCCAAATAGGTTTGAAAATTATGTAACTTTTGAAAATTTCTTTAGTCTGCCTTGTTAAAAACGAAACTTTTCTATTCGCCCTTCTAGTTCATTGTTCACAGTTTTGTCTTCCTTGTACCTGTACTAAAAAAGAGCCTTTCAAAGCTGGTTCAACGAACACAAAGCAATAAAAATTGCAATGAAAAGAATTTCCCGGCTCTAATGAAAATTACTCTCTCACTGATAAATTCAGAGTCCCCTTTAACATCCAGCAACCAGAGACGATGACAAACAGTTTTGCCAGCAGAATGTTTCGATTAACCTTAACGACGCAATCAAGACTCATCAGCCAAAGAATTCGAGATAAATTACACGCGCCGAGGCGAAAGAATCGCCTCGGCCAATCTTATTTTCGCGTTCGCCAAATTAACGACGGAGGGTGGAAAAGTCATAACCCTGCCTGAACTCCCGAGACCAGCCGCGGCCTGCTATCTCACACGAGCCGTTTAATGGCCGGGAATTATCGCGCGGATTTCGTCAAAAGACTACTTCCGAGGCTTGCGAGGCGCCGAGCAGTGTTAGAGGAAAAAAAAGGGGCAGGCTCGTTTGGGCTTCCTACCGCTCGTATCTTACCCCTTTCGCTTGGCTGGGCTAATGCGAAAAAAGATGTTGCGCGCGCGCTAATCGATCTGTAACGTTCTTTGTTATCCTTATCTTGCTGCGCAGCGACTGAGCTGTTAAACTTGCTGCCGTGCTAGTTTTTGTGAACTTCGGGGCTTCTTGGTTGTAACATTTTTATTAAGCGAATAAAAAGTTTAAATAGATAATAATAAAAACTTATAAAAAGTAGAAAGTATAAACTACTGTATAAATTCACAAGTAAAAAGGTACCACACGTAACTACACAAAAGGCTTCAACGCTGATTCTCGAGATCACAAGAAAAATCTTATTACACCCTTACGAATTTTTCCTTGCTCGAATCATTTCTATAATGCAACTCCCTCCTCGTACGAGCCAAGCTCCCGCACACTTTGATCGTCGAGTTTTGTTAGATGAATAGAGGAACGCGCGCGCGCGCCAGCTTCTTGCCGTCGTTCCTTTTCAGCTCTTTGTAGCTTTTTCCTCGGGACAAGGCGAGATGTCGCCGAGGATCTCGGCTTTTTTCCCGTCTTTTTCTTTCTGCTTCTTATACTTTAGAAAATCGCAATTTCAAGCGGAAGACACCGCGACGTCGGGCACTTGCTTTCTCTCTCTCTTACTCTCTCGGGTTGCCGTCCTTTATGCGTGCTCGCTCTTTTGCCTCGCGCTGCCGGCTCAGCGACGCCGAGGCGGAAACGCTCCTTTTCGCGCGGGTTCGTTAAACGCCTCGAAAATATTTTTAACGAGTACGAGACTTTAATTTGCTGTTATGCGCTTTCTTAAAGGAGATGTCGGCTGGAGCTTTAAAAAAGTTGAGTCGTCAGTCTTAACTTTATCAACTTTAGTAGTTTAGGTTGACGATAATACTTTAATGATAAAAAAGTCTGATACTGAAAACTGTACTAAAATATTGAGAATATTTTAATATATATACTTACAAAATATATAACGCGGATGCACTATAACACCTCCATTAGCGGCTTAAATATTTCTCTACCAGAATGCTCTAGCAACTTCTAAAAATGTTATCGCCGTAGTTGCACAATTTTTAAAACTCCAACTTACCAGCATGAATCGTAAATCTACACTTTAGCAAAGTGGCCCATGAAACTTCCTCCTTGTTAAAGCACTTTTACGAGGCAACGCAGATGCCCTGTCCCAAAGAAAAGAAAACTCCGAGAATCCAAGAAAGCCGCAGCAAGAAAGAAAAACACACAAAGAAATCAAGCGCCACGACGCCTCATCTATCCTTAATCCACGAGCAAATTGGCCGCAGCTCATCGCTCAGCCACCTCTGCTACCGTATACACCTCATTCACGCATCGCGCCCCGCATTATTACGAGCCGCTCGCGCGTACTTCATATTTCATGAGATCGGCGAATATCAGCCATTCCGCACGAGTCCAGCCTCGCGCGCATATATATACAGCCTAGGGGAGAAACGACGGATGTAACATCTGCTCGGAGCGATCCTTAAGCTCGCCGGCGCATCTGCGACGAGCCCCCGAGTGTGTGTACGTTTCGTTTTGTTTCTAGCCTGGGGGGAGGGTGGCTGTTGAACGGTGATATCGGCTGCTTTGGACGAGGACGTTAACACACCGGAATTTTGCCGGGATCGATTCTGCTGCTCTTTTTCGGGAGCGAGATGAGGGGCTGTGTGCTCCTAGCGCGCTTTAGCGCCTGGTCTTTGAAGTCGCGCTTTGTTGTTGGCTCGCATCTCTGTTCCTTTGACACGCTTTGCGAGCCCCGAGCCACCCCCGCCTCGCTGTTTTAGAAATATTATCGCGCTTCCGTCGAGAGTTGGGCTTGAGTTTTCGATAAGATTATTCTTGCTTGTTTTAGAAAGTCAGGAATTATGTTTTTAGTTTCGTTAGTTTATAATACCGTGTATTCTTTATTAATTCTTATAAATTAGTAATAACGCGTTAAAAATTGATTACTTTACTCTATATAATTTAAAACAAAATATCCATACAACTTTACATTCAAACTTTAATCACCAAACTCAAACAATCTCCAATAATTTATTAAAATATATTTTCGCCGACACATCAAGATGGAATTCGAAAGCAGCGCATAAATAAAACCCCACCAACCCCCATTCCTTTTTTTTCAACACTCTCGCCGCAATAGCAATAAATACTAATCAGGCATCTTCGAAATCGAAGACTCCGCTCTGGGAGATACAACAGCCTCGTGTACACACAGCCAGGCCAGTCCGTCTTCAGCCGAGGCGGCAATGTGTTGTGATTTGCCGCGAAATTAAAAGTCCCGTCTTCTTCCTTTCCCCCGGAGCTCTCTCTTCACTGTACCCTCGCGAGCGCGAGACTGAGACGAGACGAATTTCCCGTCGCCGTGCTCCCAGGGCGCGGCAAACATTTCCCCGGGGACTATCTCGCTCGCTCCGAAATTCGCGCGCGACCGCAACCTTTCACGTGCCCGACGTATGCAAGCCTCTCCTTTGGAGTTAGAGGGACACGCGCCCGCATCAATCCTCCGGAATTTTCTTGGTGGTGGGAGGATTGTTTTTTTGATGTTCGCGACGTTCTGCGGATGTGATTTTTTAGTTTGGGGATGGGGATGATTTGGCGGGGTGCATAAAAATGTAACAATTTTTTTATTTATTCAATAATGAAACTGGAACAAAATTCAGAGATAAATTTTTGAAAACATAAATAGAATTCTATACCTTATTAGCTCACAAACATAAAATACGCTAATTAATCAAAGCCAAATTCATTTCTTTCCAAAACCTACACCACCCTCTTATCCTCTCGCACTCCTACATCACCTCTCGCAAGCTCCCACGTAAATAATACGTCTAGCTCGATGAAGAGGCCGAAACAACGGTCCGCGAGAAACGGCGCATACCTGATTAAATTTAATAAAACAGGCGCTCTTCCAATCTCGGAAAGTAGAAAGACTCCTCGGGCTGGCACGCGTTTCGTTAATCTTTCAGGACGGCACGCTAAGAAATTGAACGTTAGCGAATTGATGCCCTCCTATTCTCTTACGAAAGAGGAAAACCGGAAACGAGAAGAAGAGCTAGGAGCTTGCAAAGCTTTCTTTAGTTCGCGAGAAAGACTCGGCTACGTGCACGACGATTAACCCAAGGGGGCGAGGTTCTCTTGCTGTTTACCGGATGCTAACTCGACGTTACACCTGTCAGACGGATTCGCCGTTACCTGCGTCATTCCACGCTCGAAAAGTTAAGCGCCGATAAGAGATTGCGGCCGGCCGCAAACGAAATTACGCTGTCGAGCTCGGCGCCGAGACGGATGTGATTTTGTGACTGCGCGAAGTTTAAACTTGGGTATTGGTGGGGCTGAGGTTTCGCGTGTGTGTGGATTAGATATTTATTAAAGGATGAACTAGTGTAGATTTATTATATGTAATGATTCAATGTAACTAATACTATCTATTTTTATTGTGTTTACCAGAAGTAATATAACTGTTATTTAATGAAGAATATTTTTAAATTAATATACTTGCTATTACTTTTAATAAGAGTCTTGAGATTTAACTCTCCCGAAATTAAAGTTGCACAAGAGAATTCAATATTTGTGCTCAAACTTAGAAATTTATGACAATGCCAGACGGGCCTAAGGTGAAATAAAATGCTTTTCTCCCTTGCAATTGCTATTCGTGGCCCGAAAAGCATTGTTTATATGAGAACAATACTCGTAATTCCTGCCTGAGATTCTTAAGTGTCTGCTGCAGGATGGAAAGTTTGCCTCGCGCTTGCGGAAGAGGGAGAAACGTGAATCCCTTACCTTAAACGAATCTCATTTTGGCATTGTTTCTTCAGTCGCAAATACTTGATTTTCCCTTTCTTCTCTGCTACGTAAATGCCAAAATAAATGACGACGCGAATTTCACGCCTGGCTGTCAATTCATTGTTATTGTTTCTTAAGTAAACTTTTTAAGTCCTTTGGTATAATACAATTACTTTAGTTAATAACTTTATAGCTTCAATTAAAAAATGTAGTTATTAAAATTTAAATAAATTTCTGTTTTAAATGAATTTTAATTATATTTATAAATATTGAAATTTGTATTTTTATTTTTTGAACAAATATTAAGCAGATCTATAGAGTATACAAACCATCTCTAAATTACAGGCAGGAATCGGAATAGTAAATACATATCTGCAGAATCCAATATTAACTTTAGCAACAGAAATTGTATTTGGAAATTAATTGATTCTGCACACATGCATCAAACTATCTATTCATTATTACAGCTTATCGTACGTTTTATTATCAGTTATAAACGGTTCATTAAATTTAATACTAAAAATAATAAATACTTAAAATCCTCAATCCTAATATCAATAAAAATTTAATAACCAAAAAATATTACGATCACCAAACAATGATTGCATAATTTCCAACAGCACCGCAAACGAAAGCATTCTAATCAAAATAATATCCTTTTTTGGCTCGCCAAACCACTGCCACAAGCCCCAAAGTAAAAATAATCTCCGCGCGCCTAAATATAGACCGGCTTAGTCACACTCTCCCCGAGCATCCCGCGCGCATCGATAGACTCGGGAATTCGCCCGAGGCCCCGCGATGATAAACTGTCTCATTTTCTCGGCGAATGTAAATAAAATGTACAGACTCGCCGTCTGGCCGAGCTCGCGGGACGCTCGGCGCAAGGATAGAAAAGTCTCGTACGAAGCGAGATACACACGTAATGTAGTATGTACGGCGACGAGGCGTCTAACTGTCGCGTGACTCATTTCAGGCGGCGGCGGCATGGCGAGACCAAAGATGACGCTGAATCTGGACGGTGGAAACGGGGTCGGCCCTCTCGGCGGGGACACAGCCGGCAACGGACAGCAGCAGCTCGCCCTGAAAAAGCCCGGAGGTTTGAATCTTGGACTGTCGCTCGAGCTGACCGCCTCACGCGGATCGGCCGATCTCGTCGACGTCGAGCTGCCGTTGGAGCGACAGGGGTATGTATATTTTTAATGCCTGGGGGCCTGCGTGCTTTTCATTCCCGCCTCGAGCATCGCTGCCTTCTTGCGCAGAGTGCGAGATTGAGCTGGATCCGTGCCAAAGTTTGCGCGGCGTCGTGTGTGCGATCGCGTGCGGTTGTTTGCTTTTTTTTTGTTGTTATGGTTTGTTTTAGTATGGTTGCAGGCCGTTATGTAATTTTGCGTGGTAATGGGAATTCGAATCTTTACGGGAAGGATTATTTTAAATTTTGAAATGGTAGATTAATTGTTAAATTATAATTGATGATTGGGTCTTCATTAAGCTATTGAATAAATGTTGATATCAAATGTATTGGGATTTTTAATATTTGTAGCGATTTTTAATTATGTGGTCCTTACAAAAGGGAATTTTTAAAAATAGTCTTTCCTTTATAATTTTTTTTTATGTATGTTTAAAACGAGCATATAATTTTTTTGAATTCATTATTTGGCCCTAAAATATTAAAATCTGTGAAATGAAATAAGAGCAGATTTTGCTCAATAATGCACAGCAATAATTGATTGAGCTGAATGAAAACAATAAATATGCTAACGTGCCTATTTGGCTTCAAAAGCACACGCAATCATTCAAATTAATTTAATATAAATCGCAGGCAGAATTAATTTATTATTTCTGAATTAAAATTATTCCCAGTATATCAAATCAACTTATTGTATTTTATTAATTTGTCATATAATATTCAAAAAAACTCTTCTAATATCTCGCTTATAAATTTTCAACATATCCTTATTGACAAAGTAATTTTCGAAAAACCTATTCCAAAGAAAGCTTCGTGCCTCTAATGAGCCAGCGCATAACATTATTTTCAATAAAGTCCGATTAATAATACTAGCACGCACATCGACAATGAGCAAACTGTCTTTCCGTCACAATGAAATTATTGATTTTCCATAATCAAATACAGACTTTCCTTGCGGATTAACATTGCTCTCTCGCACTCTCTCTCTCTCTCTCTCTCTCTCTCTCTCTCTCTCTCTCTCTTTCGATCAATACTCAAATAGAAAAGTTTATGTACACGCGCTGCTGGCTTTGATCCAATGAGTCATACGAGAGTGCCGGCCTCAAGATTAGCAGACAGCCGCGTGCGCGGGACAGGCTTCCTATATATTGTGCGTCTGCTGCTGTTCCTACACTCACATATATGTACACTATAATATTTTCTCTGAATCATCCTATGTACGCAGGCCGGACGACCTGTTGAGCTTCTTTCATTTACTGTCCAAACACGCGGCCGATCTGCTCGTGCGCTATCTCACATGAAATTGCCTTTTTTTTTTATATTTCTCATTCGTTTATTTTTTTTCCATTTGCAGTTGGTATCATGGTTCGATTACGAGGATCGAGGCTGAAGCGGTTTTACGACTCTTACGAGAGGGGAGTTACTTAGTCCGGAATAGCGAATCGACTAAACAAGATTATTCGCTATCTTTAAAGTAAGTTTTACTGCTCATTTTACTGTTGCTAGTTTACTCTGTGATGTAGTTTAATGTAACGTTTATTCGTAAAGTTGGAAAACTTGAATGTGTGATTATACCCTTTAAAATTGTTAAATGGTTTATGATTCAACTTTTGCTAAAATAATATCAAAATATACATTTTTTTAAATAAAATTTTATGTTTTATCAATAATTTTTTAATTAATAATTACTATAGATAATTGGTAGTATTCATTGTACTAATAACTATTGAAATTTGCAGGAGCGCCAGGGGGTTCATGCACATGCGCATCCAGAAAAACGAGGAACTGAACGCCTACATACTCGGCCAGTTCAGCAAGCCATTCGACAGCATACCCGAAATGGTGCGACACTTTAGCATAAATCGCTTGCCGATTCGCGGTGCCGAACACATGTGTCTTCTGCATCCGGTGATAGCGCAATTGTTGTAGCGCATCTACCGCAGCGCACTTTAAATGCGCACCTCGTTTTTTTTACCGGCAAACGATAGGAAGCCGAAGGCCAGAAGGTGGATTTTCACACGACACAGCAAGACGCGAGTTCATTAACGTTATTTGGTCATCCGTTCCTGACTGATAAGACATAGACGAATAAGATATAGTTTTTTAATTTTGCGTACATAAACGGCCACGATCACGCCACGGCGAGCTCGAGTCTCGTCGAATACGAGTGTGCGAGATTGTTGATTTCCTTGCTTTCGAGATTGAGTGTCAGAGGTGCGTAAGAATGAATGCGATCGGACAACAGGACAATAATGGACGCAAAAAGTAACAGTTAAGAAACTCAAGATTTAAAGAAACAATAACTCCGCTAAATATATTGAACTGTGAATAATTTATGAAATTTAAAGATTTAATTTGAAAGATTTGTTTAATAAATAAATAGGTAACGATCCTTGACGAATTAACCTCTTATTTATTTTTGTAGTATTAAATGAATTATAGTTTGCTTCGTCAAGAATTACCTTCTTTATTACTTCAAACATAAATGATAGAATCTTGCATCAAATTTCTTTGATTTTTTAATATGTAAAAAATATGAAGCTTTTTCAAAATACTTTAATTCAGTTATTAATTTCGCAATAAAAGAATAACGAAAATTTTCTTCATGTCTTCCGATTAAATCTTAAGATATCCAAATTTTTTAAATCAAAATCGCATTTAAATATTTTGATAATTCAAATGTTAGTAAAGCTTATAAAAAAAGTTATTATTTCCTTACACATTGTTATTAAACGTTGATTTCAGTTAGTTTCGCATTTGATTGAACTTATATTTATATATAAAATTTAGCGGAGAATATCGCAATAGTTTATACAAATTTAACATTTTTGATATTTGAAGCGTCTGTTTGTCCGAACAAGAGCACAATGACGAAGGAAAATAAACCAATTTTTGCAACAATGACGGAACAAGTATCTGCAAAAAGAATGCCAAACGTCACTTTTAATTGATAAAGTCTAGTGTGTGTTTAGTGGTCATTTAATAAGTCCTAGGATTAGGATAATTTGAAGTACGTTTTAGCCTTCGGTGTGATTTCTATTTTGGAATGGCTAATGTGCGTATTAATAAGGAAAATCATTGTAATAAACAGCACCGAATGGTTTTGGAAAATTTACAATGGAGAGTCGCTAATTCTGCTGATTTGACCGATTTAAAGTTTTGATGACTCGAAAAAGTGAGTCATCCGTCCAACGGTCTGTAAAAATGTTTTGGAGTTTTCTTCAATCTGAGGCAACCGATACATATTTTTTCATGTGATATTAATTTGTTACAGACGTAGAGCCTAGTTTCACCTGTGATCTGTTATTCTATTCGATTAATTATTCTTATTATTACAAATATTATTACTGCTATTAATAACATGTATATGTATCTGTTGCTTAGCGTGTGCAATATACGTAACCGTAATGGTTTCCTTTATTATTGTAAGTGAACATACAAAGTTTGTCTGTAGAAACAGCAGAACGTCCGTGAAGTAACAATAACTTTTATGATGTAAGACACTTGATTGGTGACGGTTTGGAACTAAAAATTGTTAACCGTCTTGAAGACAGTTGCTATTTGCAAAGAATTTTAAGTAAGGATTTTGACATAACTTTTAGGTTTAATGAGCGATTATAAATGTAGCTGGCATTTCAGATATTTCTCTTTAAGCGTGTCAGTGCTTATAATCAGTGACGTCGTCTCTCCATAAGATGCCAAAACAAAAAAACAGAATCGACCTCATTGACAAGTACAAAATGTGTGAAATTTATTGTTTTCCTTAACTTGTTTCAAGGAAAATCATTTTTTGCATATTGATTGTACTAATAATAAATTTGAAAAAATAATAGACATATGTAATAATTAAATTTATGCTGAAAATATTATTTTTATTTCAAGGAATACTAAAGTTTTTTTTGTGACACTACATTCGACGTCACTGTATGTTTATTTGATTACCAGAAAGAAATTAGACCCACTGTACTTTGAACAGTCAGTATTATTAATTATAATCGAAAATGCATATCCGTATTGAGGTTTAAGATCCTTATTGCGTCGTTTTAATGCGAACATTTATTGAAACTATAACCTATATATTAAAAATATTTATTTGACATTGTGTTTATTAAATCACGTCGTTATATAATGAAACTATAATTGCGAAATACGATGCGTTGAATTAATATTAAGGTCGTAAAAAGTTGTAGTAATCGTAAAATTAGAAATGTAGGAGGTAGCACATTTTATGATACAGTGTCGTAAAATAATATATTATATATGGTGTAGAATTAGCGTCGAATGATTTGTAGATACTTCCTGTACCTTGAAATTTATATGAAGTAGTTGGTAATTCAAAACGTAAATTTATAAATATATATATATTCAAAAAATATATATATATACATACACAAAATTATATTACTATAAATTAAAATTGTGACCATTCGCAGTCTTTCGAAACGTTGAATAAGTTAGGGAAATTTGGAACAATGAGTTGATTGTTTTTACTATCGGTTTCATACATTAAAATCTTGTACATTAAATTACGCACTCACATAATTATTTAGTACACAACATTTAAAATAATTTGTAAGTACAACATTATTAATAATGTATATTTTAACAATTATAAAATAAATTAAGAGAACTAATAAGTTTTCCATTCTATAATATAAATTATAATAGTTATTTTTATAATAATTATGAAAATTTTCCTAAAAATATGTACAAAATCTAATTATTTAAGTTTTGAAACCGATAGTTGTGAATATTTGAAAAATACCTTATAATGACTTCCAATATCCCGTTGTGTAATATTTTTGGTTGAATGCGTGATCTATAATAAACACCGAAACGAATTACTGCGATCAAATTGATATTTTTATTGCTACAGCTGATCGCCATTTTCCCAAAACGATGTCATAAGATTTTATGTATTCTAAAGCTCTTCTTAGTAATAAAACATTTCGTAATATAGTCAAGATGTTTTATCATTTTATGGAAAACCTTTTTAAAAAATTTATTTTTATTCTAAAATGATACTCGTATTAGTTAATTTAACTTTCTAACCAAAATGATATAAATTCCATTCATGATTATCAAAGAAGAATAAAAATCTTTCTTAAATCTCGTTGCTATTCATTTTTAAATTTTTTTATGAAAAGTACAGAGTTACGTTTATAAAAAATTGACTATCAATAAATATCTTTATTACGTTTTTAAAAATTTTAGGGATTATTAATGTGGTTTAATATGAACAATATTGCTAATTATCTGGAGATATTGAACCAATAGATGGTTTCGTAGTCCAAGTACATACGTACTAGTTACTAATTTAATCTTTAAGCAAATGAATGATTTTTTCCAATTTATCCTACTATAGTTCGAGTGCATAAATAAGTAGCACTCCTTTATTCCTAATTTTGTACGTCTTAATTTTCTAATTAAATATTAAACTTAATTTTATTTCCATCTTAATAGCAATCTCTTTTATTAAATAAAGAATATTGTCTGTCAGGGCACATCTGAGTTCAGCTGTACAAATCAAAATAATTCTTTTTTAGGCATTGATATTTAATCATAATAAACTAAAATAGTATTTTTAATTGTAAAATAAAATCATGAATCCAAAACCATTAAAATAGTAATGCATTGCATAATAAATTATATAAATAAAGTCTACTGAGGAATGTGAATGTCTGAACGTAGAGCTAACTACAAAAAAAAGAAATATATAACGAAAATAATCTTCTAATAATTATAAACTAAGTTAAACTAAGAATGCAATTAGTTTCACACATGTATTAAAATTGTGTTTTCGCCTGTACAATATTTAATTATCTTAACATTAACATATATTCACATTAACCTATTTCTTTAGTTTTTTGCACATAATGTTTAAGTTTAAAAGCCTTATCTTGTCAAGTTCTTTATCGTACGGTGACCCACAGAGGAAAAGGAATAAGAGGTTTTCAAATAAATATTCACAATAAATAAAGTTAGATTTTTATGTAAAATAATGACTATTAGTAAAAAATTTAAAAAAAATGAAGGTTTATTACTTCATTTTTTATTCAAGAATGAAATGAGAAATTATGAAATGAAAAAATAAATGCATAAATTAAATAATGTTATAAAAGAAGAAAATTAACAGAGTTGCAAGAGTAAGTAAATACGGCTAGAGAATAAGAAGAACAAAATAGAAAAATAATCACGAAAAAATAAGTAACAATAATATAATGAAAAGTAAAAGAAAGTAATATTTTTCAAGAAACACATAATAATTTTTTTTTTTATTAAGCATTTTAAACCTTTATTTCTGCTTAAAACACATAATAATTAGATCGTGTATAAAAAAGGAAATAATTAAAGTAAATTTGATTTTATATTATCAAAATGCTCATTCGATTCTTGGGAAACTTTCTACATTAAAAACTAATTTATATCAACTATCTTATCAGCCAGATATAATTATT